>VZTX01000282.1:34758-238265 GCA_013400915.1 Pardalotus punctatus | reverse complement strand
CACCATGGACCTCTCCTTCATGGCTGCGCAGGTGGTGCGCGACGGCGGGACGGGGCGGAGCGGGACGGGACGGGAGTCCGGGGCGGGGGCGGCGGGTCACGGATCGCCTCCTTTCCTTTCCGCTCGGGTCCGCTCTGCTCCAAACTTTCGTCGGCGCGGGGGCCGACCTGAGCGTTCCCGGGCCTTGGGGAAGGGGTGAGGAGGGAGCAGGAAGGGGGGGAAAATGAGGCGGCTGGAGCTGGAAGCGCTGCTGAGGAGAAGTTGGCGGGCGCAGCTCGGGGCGCAGCACCTGTTAGCGCCCGGCGGGCCCAGCGCGACGCCGCCGCTCCCCCGCCTGCCGCCGGGGCGCTGCCAGTGGCCTCGGGCCGGGCAACGGGAGGCATCATCGCTCCATCCTCCGAGGACAGGCTGTAAATGAAAATCGGAGATGCGATTTTTCGGTTCTTTTCCTCCGTTCCGTACTGCGATTGTATGTGCATCCGTGGTTTGGGTTTTTTTTAAGTTGTTGTCTATGCATACAGAATCCAGCTTGGCGTGTACAGAAATACTCCTCTGTTTGCATGAACAAATTTTTTTAATTGCAGCTTAGTTCTGGATTTCAGCTCGAGGCATGTTCGTGGGTGTTGGTTTTCAATGTGTTCATGCGTAATATACTGAAAAGTATGTAATGGCTATAAGCCAGCCAAAGCCAAAAATCGTCATGGTGAATCCAGGTGAATTAGTTGTTTAAACAGACAGCTAATGCTGTCCTTAAGAAAAAGCCACACTCACTATCTTTTCCGGGATATATTCTTCTATTTGTGTGGGTCCCTCAGTGTAATTGGCTTTTTTCAAGAATGATTTGGATCCAAGTTTGCGATTTTGCCAAAAAACATCACCCACCATTTAGAGGTGGAGTAGGGGCCAGGAAAGCCTTTCTGCACTGTTGCTGCCTGAGTGCCGACTTCAGCTGGAGGTGTCTGTTGGAAGCCAAATCTAATCCTTGCACTGTTGTTCTGTTTCATTAATGCAATGGCTGTTTTGTCTTGTTCCTTTCCTAAAGACCACTTCTGAGGGGGTGTCAGGCTCTGCTTTCTGAAGGTAGCAGTTGGCTGTCTCAGTGTCTCTTCCCTTTGGATGTATTTAAAAGAATTTTTTAAGGAAAACCACAATGGGAGGAGGAAAGCGTCATTTCTACTGATATGAGATCTTCCTGGGAACTGGAGTATTCAAAGGGCCTTTTTTGTATGTGTCAAATCATTTTCCTATGGTCCTTCTCAGCACAATCAGTGAGCTGCCTGCGTCCATATTTAGTTCCCTAAGCACTGAGCTGAAGTGGAATGCCCCTGTAGCACTGAAACAGAGGTGCAGCACAGCAGCAGGTTTTACCAATAATAAGAGTGGAGAATACCAAAGCTGGGACTAGTGCTGCCCATTCCCTTTCTAAACTCTCCCTTATTCTTGCTGTCCCATATTTCACATAACTTCTATGCTAATTCTCTGTGTTGGAAGAGCCACAAAGCACTCTTGCTTTGCTTCTCTCAGAACAGTTCCCTGTGCAAATGTGTCTTACACTTACTAATTTATTAGTGCAACAGTTTACAGTGAAATGAGCTTTTCTCCCTGATCCTTTGGGATTAATCTGTTATTTTCCTTTGTTACAAGAAGTGACAATTGATAGTTTTTGTTTCAGTAGGAGGTGAAGGTGGGGCAATACACCTCAGGAAGAAAGGATGGAATACCTTGGAGATGTGTGCCATGAAGCCCTTTGGCTGGTGAAGGTGGGAAGCAGTCAGGGCTGTCAGATGTCTCTCCCAGTGGGGGCACAGGGCTCACTGGGTTTGCACAGGATATGTGGGGAATTCCTCCAGGGGTTATTTGTGTAATTAACCTTTGGTGAGCTGTAGGAGAGGATTTCCTGGGCTCCTTTTCTACTGAAGAAAATTAATCCAATTGCTAGGTCACTGTGTATGGCGGGTGCTCTGTTACTCCCTGTCACAGGCATCTCATACCTTTCTGAACTGTCAGCCCTTTCCACTCCTGCCACCATAGTGGCATTTAACCCCCTGTGTGTCACCTCTTAAATTTAGGTATTGCTTTTCTTCAACTTTCTTTTCACTGCCATATCTTTTTGTCTTTTTTTTTTTTTTTTTAAATCATTTCTGTAGCATCTCTGGTGGTGTGGTCCAGTGAGATAATCTTGAATAACAGATGTATGAGAACACAAGAGAAATATTGGCTTGTGCTTCATGCTCATAATCACTTTTAAAGATACTCTACTATCACTCTCATTAGCATCCACCTGCAGCAGAGATTGTATTTTACCTGATGAATACCAGGTACATTAATGTTCTGTAGAAAAATAGGTAATACGTAAACTGAGATGCTTAATGTCATACAAGTGATGGTTACCTCTCAATTTATTTTTTACAGGATACTGTAGACTATTTATGTTCCTATAAATTACTTTCATGGGTTATCACACCTTTGCACTGCTCATTATGGAGCCAAGTTGGCTTTGCTAGATGTCTTGTGAGACCCCATAAATGACCTGGACCTTAGAGCCCCTCTGATGTAAACAGAGAAGCAGAAGGTGTTTGTAAGCCTGGTTGCCACTTGCAGCCTCAGTGATTCTATGCTGTGTTATGGAGAGTTAAAATCTGGCCTCTTCCTAAGTGCAGCTTAAGCAACCACATCTGAACACCTCAGCTGTATTATATTTATTAGCTATGCCATGAACAACAGCTTTTGACTGTAACTGTTAAATCTGTTGTTAAAATAAGCCTTTTTGCATCGGTGTGTTCATCAGTAGTTGGTTGTGCAGGCTTGAGTGTCCTCTATTCTGGTGGTGCCCTAATTGACTTTGGTTAAAGTCTGTTGTGCTAATGAGCAGGACTTGCACCTAGCCAAAGCCTATTAGCTAGTGATTGGTTTTCCATTTTAAATCCATATTTTAATTAAAGCGATGCTGTACACCTCAAGATGCTGAGCCAAACATGTTCAGCCACTGCTAAGCTGTATAACTGGCTCATTTCTGTATGTTGTGCAGTGATTTCAGAGTGCTCTTGTAGTCTAGGTAACCTCAGAAATAGCCACTTCTCATAGGTAGAGACTTTTGCTTCCAGCAGAAAAGCTTGGTTTTGGGAGGTGCTGAGTGCTGCATCCAGGCTGAGAGCACTTGATGCTTTTAGCAGGGGTTAGGGGGTTGCTGTCAGATGCACAGTGTGAACTGCCCCCCTCCCTGCTTCTGACAGACTAAAATTAATATTCATTTAACAGCCAGTTGTTGAAAAAAAATGTTAATGGGAGCAGGGTTGAGACATGTATTCAATCTGAAAAAAATAGAAGCTTTTAGTGGGAAAAAAATAGGAAGACAGAGAATAAAAAAATGATGTCATGATCTTCAGTATGATCCAAATTGATATGAGCTGGGCAGCACCTGCAGTCATAATATTAGTGATATGTTTTTCAAGATTTATGTTTGCAGTTGAATTTTCCTGGAGTGTTTCCTGTATCTTTTGTTTCATATTGAAAATGAGGACTGGGTTTCTTTAATTTGCAGTGTTTTTATGGTCGGGTATGTCTCCCTACAGTAAACATAAAATTTTAATTGTCAGATAAATGGTCTTTTCTTCTTTTATGTTTAGAACAGGGAAAAGGTAGTTAGAGCTTTGGGAATATGGCCATTTCTGTGGATATTTTTTTTACTAAGTCATATATAGTTGATGTTGATTCTCCATGTTCAAAACCTCTTTGTAAACATTTTCTGAGGATTTGAAGTACAAGAAGTTGAATTCTTTGTGTTTAGTGTAATGATTAAATATTCTATTTTTATAATCTTTCATTTCAATCAGAGTGATGAGGATTTTTTTTGAATATGAAAAGTGATGCCACTCTTCAGGAGCTAGAGAAAAAAATGAACAAGTTTTGGTACAGAAAACAAAATCATTAAAAATAAAGATAATTTAAATTTCACTGCTTTTGTGTTCTCTATTACTCTTCTAGGATTTCAGGTCTGGCCCGTGATCATTCAAGTCACTTTAAGCCTTTCATTGCATTGGCAGTAATTCAGGTCACCTTCCCCAAAACAGGGAGGTAGTCCTTGGTGTATCTTGAAGAAACCATATAGCTGCCTCTTAGCATGTCAGAATAACCAAGTGCATGCTTCCACATGAAACATACATTTTTAAGAGCTATATAACTTCTGAAAAGCCCTGGAATACACAAAGTAAACTGAGTTAATTTAAGGTCAGTAATGTCACGCAAGTTATTTATGAGAAAATATTGTAATAGGAGATTCTGCAAACTTTAAAATATCCTTTAATTTTGACCTATGGTTAAAATAGGTTAATAGCATCATTGTCATTATGTCACTTAAAGGCTGAAAAACACTTTTAAGATCTAGTCCAGCCATCAATGTAGCACTGCCAAATCCACCATGAAACCATGTCCTTAACTGCCACATCTACACATTTTGTAATTACCTCCAGGGGTGGTGACTCAACCACTTCTCTGGGTAGCCTGTTCCAATGCTTGACAACGCTTTGCATGAAAAAATGCTTCCTAATATCCAATCTAAACCTCCCCTGGCCCAACTTGAGGCTGTTTCAAATTCACCCTGTCACTTGTTGCTTGGGAGAAGAGACCAACCCCAGCCTTCTTCCAGGTAGATGTGGAGAGCGATGAGGTCCCCCTGAGCTGCCTTCTTCTCCAGGCTAAACACTCCCAGCTCCTTCAGCTGCTCCTTATCAGATCTTTTGCTCCAGATCTTTCACCAGCATTTTACTCTTATTTTCCACTGATATGGACAGCCCCTGTGCATGCTGCAAAGCTGGTGTGTGCACAGAGGGTGTGCTTGGTGTTCTTGGACACCCAGCCACCTGAACAGAGCTGCTGCATTTCCAGAAATCCCAGACACTGGTCCAGTATCCTTTAATTCCTTTCTAATGAGATTTCTGGATATTAGAGGATGCACAATTAGGACCTGCTGTACTCTGCTGTATCAGCACAGAGGAACCAGAGTGCAGGATAATACTGCATTTGTTTTCCCACTATTTCTTTATCTATTCTCCATCTCAGGGGTCAAGAGGGATTCAAAGCCTTTATTAGCTGTGTGCTCTT
Source organism: Pardalotus punctatus (assembly GCA_013400915.1). Lineage (NCBI taxonomy): Eukaryota > Metazoa > Chordata > Aves > Passeriformes > Pardalotidae > Pardalotus > Pardalotus punctatus. The sequence goes on along the minus strand of VZTX01000282.1, from coordinate 233,165 downwards.
TCTACAGCAAGGTAATCTGAAGGTATTAAAAAAGAGAGAGTTCAGATTTGTGGTTTTGGTAGGTTATTCCCACCAGCTCAAAACAGAATCCAGGCTGCTTGCTCAGTGTGAGCTGGTGTGTGTCTGTGTGTCCATACAGGAGCCACTGAGAAAGTTCTAGAGAAAGACAGACAGACCTTTCAGTCATGTTTGCACTTGGAGAGTCTGTCCTGGACAGTGCTAAATGGTGGTCGTTTGGAAGCTTTGACATTACTGGTATATGCTTAGGACTGATATTTTTCTTTAAAAAGTGGGATCACCAAAAAGCAAGCTTTATGCCAAACCAGTGGAGACTCGGGATTTAAAGATGCATGAACAACTTCTTGTCAAAAGCTGCCCTGATTATAATCTAAGACCTAAGACAAAACCTGTTTGATCTATAGCATTAAACATTAATAATATTAGCTAGGAGCTTGTAGTCATTCTTTTACATAACCAGTTCAGTGCTCACCTATCTGCATAATAGGGCACTGACCATACTCTACCAGCTCTGCTTTCTTCCAAATGTTAAAGTCATTTTCTCTGGCACTCTTTGATTCCTCCAGAATGTCTTGACTTATAATAAATAGAATCAAAGCATCAGATAGCTGAAAGTGCAGATCTGAGTTTAACTAAGGAGTTCTCAGATGCTTTGGTTCAAGCTTAAGCCCTGATGTCTTGCTGTGGTACAGCACAATCAGAGGGGCCAGCTGTGTAATCCAGATGTTGCAGAGATCCTGTTCTGTGTGCAGAAATCTGTGTCCTCATCCAGAATGTTGCCAAGAGTTGAGGTGAGAATCATTTTCTTTTGGCTGCTTGGCACAATTGCATTAGATTTTTATTAGTGTGGGGAGCATGAGGAATCCTTGCACTTTTCTTATCACTGCAGTAACACTGCAGACTACACATCCAAGTCTTGTATAGCAGAAATTTCTGTTCCAGCAAAGCTTTTGAAAATTCATTGGAACTTTGGGCCTGCTGGTTTTATGAAGTGTTGATACTGCACTTTGGAGGAGGCTGTTGTTCCAGAATTGTGCTTGTAATTGCTGTCAAAAGATGTTAAAAGCAGTGATTCCGATCCAGCAAAACACTTAAACATTTACTGCACTTGGAACACGTGTATATTGTTCCGGTAACATCAGCAGGACTGTCCACTTGCCTAAAATGAGGTATCTTAAAGCCTGGCACAGATGGGGAGAGAATGCTTTGCAATTCATAGGAAAATAACCTAGGAGAGCAAGAGGAAACTGATTATTGGTAATATTAGTAATTCAGGGAAGCCTGAGATTAGGTGCTTTGGAGTGACTGTGCTTTCATCAATTAATAGCATGAGCAGTTTCTCATAGGAGCTGTTGAATGTTGGAAGAGGAGGATGTGGTAGGAGGTGGGTGGTGGGGAAGGGAAAATAGATGCGGCTCATGTGGCACATGTTTGTGTACCCTTGCACAATAAGGGTTAAAAGAAACTGGAAATAATTTATTTGTTTCATGTGCCCATTAACTGTGAGACTAATCTGTGACATTTAATTTTTTTTTTAATAATTGACATGGTTTTCAGCAGTTATTTGCTAAAAACTTCACAAACAGAGCAGATGTCACATATTTCCATCAATGTTGAGTGCAGAAAGGAGGTTTGTAATATAATTGCAAACAGACATTCACATGTTTTACAGACATAAAGCATGAACCTTTCACAACACAGCTGATTGCAGCAGTAGTTGGGGTCCTGTTGTACACAGAGAATGGCTAAAGATGGCAGGTAAGAGCAATGAAAACTGGAGCAGCACTACATTCATGCCAAACACCTTGCTTGTTCAGGTGCCTGGTTTTTCTTGAACAGCAGAAGCCCAACCCTGTCCTATACTGAGCAATAATCCTCTTGGCACACTTGATGGGAATGAAGTTTCTGGGTAGCAACTGGATACCCCAATGGTATTGAGTCTTTAGAATATATAGGCTAGAAACTTTAAACTGGGAAGGAGTGGGGGTTGGTGTTATCTTGGCTTTGGCTAGTTTAGGATGAATTTCTCAATTCATTGGTGAGTTGCAAACATGAGAGCGGAGATTCTGGTTTAATTTTTGTTCAAAATTGAATGGGTGCTGGCCATTAGGGAGCAAGTTTCACCACCTTCCTAACCTCATTCCCATAACAGACAAAAGCAAAAGCCTCCAAATTATTCAAAGGATTGTATAGGATTCAGTAAAGCAGTGTGATGCTTTGGTGACCATACAGCATCAAATTAAATCATTGGTCAAAGATTAGACCATTCAAATGGAGTGCAGTGATGTGGAAAGCAGAAAATTACAGCAGCAACCCAAATAAATTCAGCAGTGACTGGTTCTGTTAGTTTGCTATGTCTCTCTGCTGGAACTTAGTTTCCTTGAAAGTGTTTTCAGTCATGAATTGCATTTTCTACCTGAGCCAGTGAGGTCTGTTGGAGTCCTCTGTCTGTTGTCTCAGCAGACATCTTGGTTTGATGAGTATAGTATCCTGTATGGAATTAGTATTAACCTCTTCCACTGCTCATAGGGATGATGATATTTAAAGGTGTCTTTTGAAATACCGATGGCTCTCTGTGAGTGTTATAAACACATTTTTTCCAGCAGATACACGCTCACTTATGAAAGGAAGGTCCTTGAAAATTGGTTGTAAACTGATTATAGCTGTGTTACCCATCAGTGGCTTGATTTACTTCTTGTGCTGGGTTAACACGTCAGGATTGTTCCATTTCCATGGAATGGAAGCCCTTGGCAAACAGGATCCTGACATTGCATATGCAAGTTATTAGCACTTTGGAACAAAAAAGGGTCAGAATGAAGTGTGTGAACTCCTTCCCATCTGTGTTGAAGGTGCTGTGTGGTCAGGGTGCGCAGTCCTGTCCTCTCTGGCGCTGCAGTGAGGAATACCTGTCCTTGCACTGGGCACTGAACAGGAGCAGAAAACATGGCCTGCTGTGCCACAATGAGCAGGAGTGCTGAGCAGTGACTGAATGTGTGCTTTGCAGTGTGGCAGGATTACAGGGAGCAGGGGCAGTGCAGGGTGGAAGATCTCCCTTGCGAGTACCACCACGTGTGCCCGGCAGCCCAGAGGTGCTCGCTGCCCTCCTGTTCCCTGGTGTCTCACACACCCTCACAGTGCTCTCAGCCTTTTGAAATGACACCTCCTCTTACACTGAACCTTTATCTTCCTATTCTGAAAGCTGAATGCCACACTCCTGGTAGCTGCCAGAGCCCAAACCTGCCAAGCAGCAGCTAGAAAGCATTGCTATTACAGTCACTTCAGAAAAGCTCAGCACCTCTGTGAAGCAGGCTACTGGACAGAGGGCCATTTCCTTTTGTTTTGCAAAGTAATTATCTCTAGTGTGGAAATATTTTTAAAAGTAGTAATATTAAAAGCTTTTAATCTCAGCTGGTTCTGTTTGTTGTAATTCTGTTTGTAAGCCTTTCAAATGTTATGAAAAGGAATGATCATATGTGGCTAAAACAAAACCAAACTTCCATCAGCTTCCACTGTGGCTTTTTTTTTTTCCCCTCTGCCAAAACAGCTGGAAGAGCATATGCAAAATGGGGCATGGTGTGCTGGGTTCTGTGACTGATAAAAGTTACCAGTACCAGAGTCGTTGCATGGAAGGGAAAAAGACAGGTGTGTCTCTTCAAATGATGTGTAGGGGTAGTGAGATGTATATTCAGAGAGGAAAAAGTAACAATAGGACTGATGAGGAAACAAAAATATTAACGTTTAAAGTTTTAAAGAATTTCTGAGATGTCAGCTGAACCCAAAGACTCGGAGCAGCTGATCGCATTGAAATTTCTCAGACCCTAATTAAGTGCATGCCTAAAGTATGTAATTCTCTGAACTTCCCTTCTGCTTGCATGAGGTATATAATTGAATGCCTTGATAATCTGCAATAAGTGCCAAAGCATTTTGAGGTGTCATAATAGCTCTTCTTTAAAAGTGAGCTCCACTTGAAATACGTTGGGTTACTCCTTTTGTCTTTCTACCTCACCCTCCGTGATGCACCACATAAGTTTTTATGGATCTTTCTCAGAGGTTTTCTCACAACTTTTCTCTTGTATGCCTATATAAAATATTTTCCTTCCAACTCAGGTATGCTATCCTCTTTGGATATCTTCTTTCTTCATCTCTCATATCCTCCATCCTTACCTTCTATAAATTATTTCAGATGCTATAGTTGCACCAGCTCAAGTCCAAGTCCTACAGAAATTTGAGTTTAATTCTGGAAAATGGGGGTGAAAGAGTAAACAATTCTCCTGTCCAGGGACAAGAGATGCAAATGCATCAGAGCAGCAAACTAAAATGCTACAGTCACTGGAAGTGTAAGCAACATGGCAGAAACTTTCTTGGTTGTCTTACTAAAAACAGAAGCCTGTTAGTATGTCTTTACTGGGCTGCAGGTTAGTAGAAATTGAGTGGCACTTGATGTAGAATCTAAACCTCAGGAATGGAAATGTCACCTCCTTTGCTCTGTTTTATATTTCAGTTGTTCTTCAGCTAGAGCAGACCACCTTACAACCTCAATCTGAAAAGTTCTGAATTCTCCTTTAGATGCTGAGCCCAGCAGTCACTTGTGAGAAAGATATTGGAAATTCATTCACAAACACTTCTCTCTTTGCCTGTCCTATTATAGCTTTCCTCCCACAGACCTAGAGGTCACCTTCATTGAATATGTGGTTATTCTGTGATAGGATGCAGGCTGTGAAATGGTTCATTCTGTGTTGGTGTCTGAGCCATCTGATGGAGCATGCGGTGAAACAGTGCAGATGAGCAAGGCAGTGAAATTTGTTGTCAGGGTGGCAGATGTTTTATTCTCCTGGTGTGTTCTCTGGCATTTCTCAAGGACGTGAAACAGAAGCAGAAGAAATTGAATTGCTGTGCTTGCTCTCTCTGCTTGTTCTCAAAGGTAGTTTTGCAACTCATTTCTCCTGTAATCTTATCAAGTGTGAGAAGAGACATGCACTCCTGACTTCTCTTACAACTCTGCTTTATACATTCACAGGTAACCTTCTTTACCCAGCCAGCTGTAATTTTCAGCATGGATGGTTTTCATGGTACATATCTTGCTTATCACTTTAGTGTACATAATACCCTTAACAATGCTTTAAAGGCGGGCATTTGGATGACTAAATAAACATTGCCGACACTAAAACATTTGTCTCCTGACCTCTGGTCTGCACGATACATGGCTGGCAGAAGGGGAGGGCATGGAGGAGATAGAAGACAACATGCTGATGTTAGCTGCTGTCTGGGCTGCCATGATAACAATCCCTTGCTGGGTCTTAAAGCCTTCAGGTGCCAGCGTATGCCATGGGGAGTGCTGACAAGTGAAAGGAAATGGGAAAAGGTAGCAACGGTAGGTTTGGCCAAACTCTGCTGACTTCCTTGAGCACACAACATGGTCTGATTTGAATTGATCTAGGGAATGCTGGCCAGCTCCTGGAAGACAGCTTCTTATTTCTAAAACTGTTGGCTTTGGAAATGGTAGAGCCAACTGTTATTAAAAATCTTCAACTCAGTTCTAGAAGACAATAAACAGAACTAGCAGAGTCTTTTCTGAAATGAAGGTTGGTTTTGTTTTGCTACCTGATCTTTGTATTTGAAAACTAATAGTTTTACACTCTGAATTTAGCCTTGCCTAATCAAGACTATAAATTCATTGATGCAAACAAATTCAATATTTTCTTAGTGTTAGATTTTGTAATTTTTTTTTTTTAATTCTGTACCTTGTATTGCTCATAGGTTATGACGGTAATTCAACTGGACTCCACCACCTCCATTATATCTTTTTTTTTACAGAAATATGTAACATTTAGGGTATGGGTGCATCTTCATACTTATTCTGGAGATCTCAGGGACACTACAATATAAGCAGCCATCAAGTATATGCTGTCAATTTGGGTTTTTCATGACTGAGACCTTGCACCCCAACACTGTGATGATCTGTGGTGCCTCCACTCTGTCCCTCAGGACTGTGACATGACCAGGGAGGTGAGGGACCATAGCTGAGAGCTTCTGTGTGACCAGGCTGGGCAAACATGGGCAAGCACAAACAGGGTGGCAATCAGAGACAATACAGCTGTGTCTGTTGCTTGTTGTATTTCAGGGTTGTTGTCCAACTGCTGCATCCAGCAGCGACCTACAACTTACTGAGTTCAACCTCTCATGTGATTTTCATGCTCATAAACCTCAAAACTTTTCATGAAGAGTGTAAAGTTTCACCTGAAATTAAAGGATACAGAGAGGAGGGCAGAACTGCCCCATGATGCCACAGAGGATAAAAGGGTCATAGTGAGCTCTGATTCCCAGTTTGGTGCTTCTTAAGTGTGGAACCTTAAACTGGCTGTGGGTTGCAAAGGCAAAGCTGCAAATCCTTCTTACCCTGCATGTGTACAGTCAGGTGGCCCAGCAGGCAATGCTCAGAGCATCCCTCAAGTTTGTCTAGATATTAATGGAGTTATAGTTTGAAGCTTATAGCCCTGTCTTTTGGTACTGGATTCATGACTATCAAACTCTGATTTTTATGTTGTTTTGTTGTTTGTTTCTTTTAACTATGGTGTTGTTTCCTTCAAAATGAATCTGGCAGGTGATCTTACAGAAGTTTGGACAGTTGGGACTTTCAGAGTTTGCACCATTTCAGTACAGTTTGACCAACTAGCAGAACAGGGTGTGCTCTTCCCCCAAAATAAGCAGCATCTTTCTGCATGCTGATTTTGACAGAAACCCTGACATCAGTTTAGGAGTAATACAGCTCATGTACAACTCTTTGCCTCAGGATCGTACTATGCTCCTGTCAGTCCTAGTAGTCATCCTGTTCACTGCCTGTCTCACAGGAGGAGCAGAGTGGTGACAACAGAGGAGATGCAGCAGCTGTCACACCTATTTACAGCTTCTCAGTCACTGATGTGAGAATAAACAAACATGATATTCCTGCAGTTGCATTGTTAGCAATTTATCTTTAAAATCAGTCAATTGAAAAATATCGAGGCACAGGTAAAATAGCTCTGTCATCACTTTCTGTGTGGTTTGCAACCTATTGCCTGACCTGAGAATTTCACTGTTTCTTTTGACTTAATAGAAGTGTTAAGGTCAAGGCCACATACTCACCTGGTGAAAGCACACATTTCTGTTCTGAGTGAAGTTGTACCAAGATGGGATGTGGCTCACGAAATGCAGGAACATGCTGATTCCTGTCCACTGCTGCCATTTTATTCCCTGATTTTATTACCCTCTCAGCAGTGATGAGTAATTCTCACATATAAGCAAGTGATATTTACTGTAAAAAAGGCCAAGCAAATTCGTAGTTGAGCAAACATTTAAAGAAATAACAATTAGAGATTTTTTTCCTGTTTTGTTTGTAAATGTGGAGGGGAAAACGAATTGAAAATACAAACATTTTCCCTTGGATATCCAAGAAGCAAGTGTATGAGCTCATATTTTCCAGCATTGCATCACCAGAAATGTGGGCATGAAAGTGGTTGTATTTAGTCAGTAAATCTTTATTAAAGTCAAACAGTGGCTGACAATAGATTTGTTAAAAAAGCAGTAAGTCAGGAAAGTTGATAAGATTAAAATCTGTGATCTCTTTTGGAGGCTGAAGTGGAACAATACCAGATAAACAGAAGGAGGGTGAGTCCGTAATATCCCATGCAGACACAGCATTTGGGGACATGGATGTTGTGCTCTGTTTTTCCTTTTGTCTCTGCTTTCCTCCTCCCCAGAGCTGCAGAGGGGACCACACAGAACAAGCATTTCATGGCAGGAGCTGTATTTTTGGCTGGGAGTTGAGAGCCATCAGCCCTTGTGCGCAGCAGATTGGTTCCATGGTGTGATCAGTGGTAATCGCCCCTTAGCAGCTGCCTCTTGGAGAGGCACTCCAGCACCCTGGCAGCTACGGAGGGGTTTGTAATCAGGCTGGCCTGCAGTCAGTGTTCCTAGCTGGGGCTTACCTATCCATCTGTTTCTGAGCTCTGTGGGAAACAGCGGGACTGTGCTGACTTAAAGCTCAACATGGATGACTCTTTCAAAGGCATGACTTCAGAACTGCAGTGAAACATTTGTCTGTCTTTCTTTTCTCTCATTTTGGGAGGCTTCATCTCTCTCCCTGCCACCTTTCTTTAACATGCCACTGCAGCCTTGCACCCAATTCCCAAGTCACAGGAACACGTGGCAGAGTTGAGTATATCTGCCACCATTTGACGCTCCTTTGCATGGCTCTGTGATGGTACTGTTCCTTTAATGCCTGCCTCATCAGCTAGTATCAAATAAGTTGGGTGCTTATCTGTTAGAACTACTAAGGATGTATTTATTTATTCAGTTACTTATGTTCTATGTAGGGTCTCGTACCTGGATTTGGTACCTCCTGATGTCATTCTCACGGTTCATCACTAGGAGAGCTCTGCATTTCCCTCGAGGCATCTGATTGTAGCTTACAAAACATAGCAGACAGCATGTTTGGCCTTTTTTTTAACTCCCACTTAATTTTTTTTTCTTCTGTTTATCTAATTAATCATAAACTAGACTTGCTTTTCTGATGCCTGGATTTACTGGAACCAGTGATTCAAGCAGCAAAATTCCCAGTCATCTTTCAAATGTGATACTGTTTTTGCTACAGGAGTATTTATTTCATAGACAGTCTGGACTACATTTATTTTTGTAGGTCAAATTTAACTGTGGGCTGTGCTGCCCAAACCAGGCACTGGATTTATATTGTCAGAAACACCAGCAAAAACCTGAATCCTCCATAATTGGATTTTTTTTTCTTTTTAATCTATTTCACAGGAGCCACTAGATAGCCTCTAAATGTATTTTTTGGAAAATGCGACACATTCTCAAAGAGACAGGTTGATGGGAACAATTGCTGTTAAAAAGCAGGAAGCAAAGCAGCAGTGAGGGCATATGTGCATTCACGTCATGTAAACCTGATGCTGACCAGAGGGAGCCAGCCCACACCTTCCTCCCTGCCCGGGAAAGCCCCACGGCGACAGGATGCCACCTGACCTTACTGCCACTTAAGGACAGGGTTATCCCTGGCCATGTCACCAGTGTGCAGGAGCGGGCAGCCCCTGGTCACGAGTCCTGGGCAGAGCGGTGGTCCCTGCGTTCCGAGGGGCGTGTGGGAAATAATTGGATGGTGGAGGGTGGCACTGCCCTTCTGCTGCCCCTCTGCCCCTGTCTGCCAGAGCAGGAGTGCCTTTAGCTGAAGAGCAGAAGGGGAATCCAGGAGAAGGGGTGTTCCTCACACATTTGCTCCCAGGTCCACATCTCTGTGCGCTGAGTTCTCAATGCTAAGAGCAGCCGTAAATTATCAGTGGCAATAAACATATGATATCAATATGCCTGCATGATATCCATATGATCCAGGGAAATCAGTGCTGAAAACAGTGTACCAATTGTAACAGTAGAATTGAAAAAAAAAAGAAAATACGCAGGAGTCACAAGCAGATGTAAATCCGCTTGCTAATATGTCTTGCAGGCAGTGTCAGGGGTGTTTAGGTGATAGCTGCTTCTGCAGCAGAGCAGGCAGTGTGAATGCAGTGCCCACAAACTGCTCAGAGTCCGTAAGTAAAAGGCAAATTAGCTTTGTGCAGACCTGTGGAGGGAAAAATACAAGCTGAGGAAATAACAAGCGAATGATGTGCACTCTGCTCTTTGCTGGATGCAGAGCAAACTCGAAGTGCTATGAAGATTTGGAAACTTGAAATTGTTAACCTAAGAAACAAGCAGTTGGTTTTTTTAGTTCACATTTGGCCTTTTCTTCATCTGCCTCAATTAGTTTTCTGCCTTCAACTGAGGAGGATTTATGTAATAAATAAACCCTTTTGTCAACCATCTCATCCACCCTTCTGTATTTCCTTTCAAAATCTCATCTTAATTTCAGCTCCAATGATCTCATCCACTATTCCCTTTTTATATTTCAGGGCTGCCTTTTTTCATATATATCCTCAATCTTGCATTTAGTTTCACACATACAGCAAAGCCACTTTATTGTTTTTTCCTGAATACCTTCTGAAAACTATTCTTTTTAAAGTTGGTAAGATACTGGGCCATGGCTGGACTCTGGTGCCTGTAACCTTCCAATTGGACTTCTGTCTCGTTGCCATCTTTGCTCTGCTCCCATTCCTTTATTCTTGGGGTTTGGTCAAGACCTTTTTACTTATTTTCATAGTTCCTATGGAATACTTATATTTAACTAGAATTGTTACCTAGATAGAGTAAAAAAAATTTAAAAATTTGAATCAGAGGTGTTGGAATGTTTAGCCCACTGAACGCCGTTTTGAAGGATTTTTTTATTTTTCTCCACATCGGTGGAGAAAACAAGTATAATTATATTCCCATACATAATCCAGGTATGTCTGGAAGCTGTCAGCCTGACAGTGATCCTGCCAAGAAATACTCCAGTCACTGCCTGTTTATCATCCAGCTATTCCAGGTAGCAGCACCCTTTTCTTCTGAGCAATGAATTGGGTTACAGAGGAGCCAGCCTGGGTATATCTCATTTTGGCCAACCTTCTTCAGTGTCTTTCATATCAGGGGTAAAGCCAGACAAATAAAAGAACAATCAATAAAAATGTCAGTCAATAAAAAGTGGAGATTAATTGGTTTAAATAACTGAGATAACCAGAGAACAACTCTGAAAGCTGCTTGCAGTGGTAGTAAGACCTTTTAGTTCTTCAGTTTTAATTCTCTCACCTCAGCAGCAATTCAGTGAAGCTGACAGAAAGGAATCATTGCTTTGTAGATGCTGTTATTTGTACAAATTTCCTTTCACTGAAGCAGTCTGAGCTCCCCTGCTTCATCATTCACTGGCTGGGCAGTGCTCCTGAGCACCCATGTCAGCCCTGGGAGTGGGAAAGGGCAGCTTGGTCACATCTTTTCTCAGCTGTCTGCCAGCATCCCCCTTCTCTTCCATCAGTGCAGCATTTTTAGTAATTGAGATAAGAACAGTCTCGTGCCATTGCACATGCATCTGCTTTCAGATCTGGATTTTCATAGCATGTGTTCAGATCCAGTTTCCATGCATCGCTGCACTACAAAGACTCTGTTTGCACAGTCCATTTCAGGTTGTTATTCTTTAGATTTTTCACCCTGTCACCAAAATTATGCCTTTATACATGGATGCCAAGGTGGACTAAAGATTTATTGTCCCCTTTCCAGGCCTTCCATGATCAAATGATAGTTGGCTATAGCTTTTCCACACCCCCTCACTCCATCTTTTAAATCAAGTCCTTTGAGCAACAAGTTCAGGTTACCCAGTAGGAGTTTGTAGTTGGCTGTGTGGAAGATGAGGTTGTCTTGAATCTTTTCAACAAATGTATGAGTCCTGAAGACAAGAATTTCATTCTGTGCTGGCTCCATGTCTTTGCAGAGGGTAGAAAAAACTTGTGTGTGGGGTATGGATGAGGGTGTCTAAAAAGAGGGGGCTGTCACCTTGAACCGAAGTCAGCACCTCTGTGTTTTATATCAGATATTCTTGGAGTGGTTTGGGTCTAGTTAGTAGTGGTCTGGTTTAGATTAATTTCTTTTCACTTTCAGTATCCTTATGGGGAAAAGAGGCAGATTCATCATGAATCTGGCATTCATAATTTTCTGTCATGATACCATAATCATCTGAAATCATGATATAGAATAGCAGTTCATTTTTTATTAAAATTACATTTAGTCTTGCTGGTAGCTTCTTTTCCTTCATATCTTTTTCACTTTAAAGAACAAGATGGCCCGCAGATGTAAAGGCTATCACCTGGAAAAACTTTCTTACATGGGCCTTTTAATGCCTGATTTCTGAGCTGAAGACTAGTGCATTAGTGTTGATTAAGTCAAGTATTTACATTTATAATATAATGCAAAGCAAAATTGTTAAGGTCACAGACTTCCTGCTTTGACATGAGAAGTAACCTTTCCTTATGTTTTCCAGCTGTTTGTGTAAAAATGTTTGATGTTTCACTGGGAGATGTTAATAGCAACTGAAGCATTTATCTTAGTGACATCATGTCTCTTAACAAAAGATTGCAGTAACCTTTTGAGAAACCAGACTGCATCAATATCCCTATAATTCGCTCCACTAATGTCCAACTTTTCATGTGCAACATGTCTTGCCCGCATTTCTGCAAAGGAAAGAAACATGTCATCATCTAAATTACAGGCTTAAATGAAGGCCTAAGATGAAAATAATACAGATCAGATAATATTTTAAGGCTGTCAGCTCATGTTGGTTCATCTTGTTCTCTCTGTGGATGCCCAAGTACAGTTGGCAGATGCCAATGCTGCATTTTCTTGCTTTTCTGCTGTTGTAACTAGAGATCAACAGGGGTCAGCTGTACACTTTTCAGCCCCAGAATCTCAAGCCGCCTTTGGCCAAAGCCACTGTGTTTCCTGAAAAGAAGAATGAACGTGCCCTTGTATTTTAGCCTCTTGGTGAACAGTGTTCAAAATCAGCCTTTGGCTTTACTGTTATTCTTCCAGCAAGAGAACAACTTACTGTATTTTGAATTTGTTCAGTGTTGTGAAGCCATTGGTTCATTAGCATTAGTGAAACAAGCTGTAGATGAGAATGATTAAAAATTAACATCAGAATATCACTAGTCCATTAAGGACTGAGGTAGTTTTGGAACTGGAAGTGAGATAAACCATAGTAATGCTTCAGAGACTCATTAGTTGATCTTGTGGTGGACACTGAAAATGTGCAAAAAGCCCTGGAGAGCTTACAATCAAAGCAGACAAGATAAGGCAAGAACGAACTTTAAATATGAATAAAAGGGGAAGATTAAAGTCCATAAAGAAAATTAGTTCCAGTTTTCCTTTTTCTTCCTCCTTCATTGTGCAAATAATCAGATTTGTAACACAGATCTTGTTGTGACACAAATCCTGAGTGGCTGATTTTGCTGATATTCTCTGCACGTGAGCAGATTCTGGCTCAAAGCTCATCTCATTTGGAGCCTTCATAGGCCACAATCAGTTGGCAGCCAGGGCTTGGTTCCAAGTAATAGATAAGGGTTTTCTAGCCACAATATGGACTGTACTTTTCATTGAAAGGTAATGGTTTGTCCTAAAGGCTGGAGGGACCCAATGGTATTTCCTCAGTAATGAGCTGTGCCCTCTAATGCTTTCTAGAAATTTTATTTCTTCTTTTTCTCCATCAGATCAGCAAGAATTGGATTAATTGTTAATGTTCCTGCTTTTTTTCCTTTCTTATGGTACAACTGTAAGTAGCTTGATATAGAAAGGGTGGGTATTGGTGAGATTTACAGGGAGCATGAGTACATGGACAAGGAGTAGTTGTAGTGTTCTCAAAAACCTCCGTTTTTCTACATTCCTCAGAGTAAGCACCTGCCCTTTGGGGAAACAGATGGTGCCTGCACAGCAGGATTACAGAAGGAAATGGGTTATAGTGGAAGGTGAGAGGTGGAAGTTTACTCTTCTGAAAAATCCAGGCTCTGCTTTCACCTTGGAGATGGTGGCACTGGTTTTATTATCTCAGTGCCAGAGTCATGTAGTCATTTGTGGGGAAAAAAGTTCTGCTGTGGGCAGAGCTGGGATACACAGATGGGATCTGATCTCTACTTGGTATTTGAAGAACATGTTTAAAATCAGTGGTGACCCTTATGTGTGTGTAGGAATTGATGTGTAGTCACACTGAGGCTCTGACCACCCCCAGAACTGTGGGACAGAAGTGTTTGTTTCTGTTTTCTCTGTTTAAGCTGCAAGAAAAACAAGCTGATTTGAATAAAAATGAATGAAATAAGGTACATTACAGCAGTGCTGCATAACACCAGGCTCAAGCTCCACAGCTGAACTCCACTTTGATGTGTTCTCTTCTGAGTTGGTAAGACCCAGGCTTGAGAGATAGCCTCAAACTGGGAATGGGTGGATCCATTTCCTGTCACATTCTTTGTAGATCTTGCAACAGAAAGCTGACCAAGACCCACTCTAAAATCTTATGAGGGTCACATCTGAAGTAATCAGAATAACAGATTTCTTGGGAGGGGGTTTACTCTGGGACAATGTGAAGTACCCAAGGCATAGATGACTTCCCAAGAGCTTGCCTTCTCCTGCACGTTTGTGATACACCTCTTTCTTCTGCCCCCCTGTCTACCTGTGTTTGTCTTCTCATGCCACTGCCTCGTTATCCTTTCATCAGTACGTGATGATCCAGGAACCCAGAACAGGAGGAGCACACTGTGGCTTTCCGAGCACAGTCAGGAGAGCCGCTGCTCTAACATCCAGAGGTTGTAACAGGCACCAGCAGTCTGACTATTGTTCCTCTTCCTGAAACAACATGGCACAGCCTGGTTCTCCTACCTGTGTTGCAGTGTCTAAATATCCCTGTTGGATCAAGTAGGGTGTTGGATTTTGTGAATATTCTTTAGCTGTGTCTTGTCAGTTTTGCCTGCAAGCGTGCAAACCCTGCAGCCCTCTGAAATCAGTGACATGATCGTGTATGACAGTCATTAGTGGGTGAAACAGAAATCTGTCTGTGAGCATCTGTTTTGAGGGAGCCAAATATAATTAAAGTTTAACCATGCTGCATTTGCTCTTTTATTTACTGGGACCCAGTACTTCTTAGGGATCAGTCACATTTCTTGAGGTCCTTCTGAGGGGTTTGACTTCCTGCATTTTGCCATTGTATGTGTGTTTCATATAAGTGTATTTTATATTACAGGCTGGGTCAAACAAGTTTGTTCAGAGATTCCCTTCAGGATAATGAAACGCTACCTTCTTAAATATGTTCAAGCTTTTCCTATGGGGAATACTTTCTGGCTTCAGGTTGTTCCGAATCTGGGCAATTGTTTTACATTGATGTATTGCATTTTATCAATTATATCCCTTCTATGCTCTTTGAGCAACTGAGCAACAGGATGGATTAAAAGTGGCTTTATTCTGTAATTATATACTTGACAATAAATATATAATGTCTTAACTTGGTAAGTGGTACTTGGTAGGATGTAATGCAGAGACGATTGTGTAGTCTTCTGAGTCATGAAGCATCTCACAACATGGTTTCCAGTTTATTTTCAAGGGAGAATTGATCAGGTATTGAATTATGCTAGGAGGAAAACACTCAGAGCATCATTCATGGTGAAAAGAACTTATTCAGGCCTTGGAAAAACTTTGTGTAAAAGCTTGTCTTGAGTTCAGCCCTACCAGCAAATACATAGAAAACTTTGTTTTATTTCTAATGTTTTAAACTTTCTAAGTTGATCTCATTTTGTCTTGAGTGAACGTGGTCATCTGTTTATTGTGGTCACTCTTTGTTACCTGATGTGGCTTTTACCTCTCTGACTACACTTTCTGAGTGCAATCGTTCATATTACACTCATGACTTCCTGGGCACTTTCAAAATGCAGAACTGATTTAAATTACAATTTCTTTTGAAAAAGCCTTTCATTTTCCTCTGCTATTCCTTATAATACTAGTTTATTGATTTAGTTGCATTTAAGATGGCTCTTTGTAGTTAATTTTAGGTATCTCACTTTTTTACTGCAACTCTAAGACTTTAAAAAAGTAGGAAATAAGTAAGGAAATAATGTTAAATAGGAGTAGGAAATAAGTTCCTATTCCAGCACTTAATGAGGTACGTTTTTGAGTTTTTGCACAGATTTTCAAATAAGCACTTGTGTGCGCTTCCTTAAGATTAGGTACTTACCTTCCCATATATTGCTAATGGAGAGCAATAGCTGTCTTCCCATGAGATCTCCTGATCCAGTTTAAATCCCTAAATTTGCCTCCTTTTGACTGGATGGTGAGTTTGACAATGTTTTTAAAGGCACTGCTCTGGGGGGGGCATGAGTATGGTACACTCATTGCTGCCTTGATAAAATGAGATGGTGGAATTAAGCTCTCTCTGTGGGGTTTTTTTTGCTGATGGCTTTAATTGTTTCTTGGGCCATCTGTTGCAATAATTTTTCTTTGTGAATTTTCTTCCTGAGCTCTCAGTACCTCATTGTGTTATGGATTTATCCATGCAAGACACAGAATTATGGTGCAGAATGCACAAGTCTCTTGGAGATATTTTTGAAAGTAAGATCTTCAATCCAGCATTTCAAAATAGAAACAATTAAAGATGAGAGGAATGCTTGCATTTTTGCAAGTACTATGTATTTGCACTGTTTTACTGAACGACTCCCATGCTGCTTTCTAATATTCCTGTGCTGGATTTTTGATGAGTGATGCTCAGCTTGAAAAAGGCTTGAGCTGCAATTCAGAAGGCTTTGTGTGGCTGGGGGAGGTCCCTCTGTGGCAGATGGGTACCGGTCAGGCCTCTGGGTGAGGGAGATTCATCTTTCTCCCCAGGTTGCGAAAACCTTCAGAGTGTTCTAGGAGTACCTCCAATGAAAGTTCCTTTGCCTGTTACCTTTCTTTAAAAAGTATCCTTTATCAGGTGCTCCATCAATTTCTAAGGCTGCACTGAATGAGGGAAACCAAGCTGTATTTTTAACTCAGCTGCACCTGTCTCAGAGCCAGTGGCTCCTTGGTGAGAATCTGTGTGAATGCTCCAATTTTTCTCTCCTCCATCATTTAATCTTTTTATGGTACACTTGTTGCTGCCTTGATAAAATGAGATGGCGATATTTTATTTAAGTTGGGCTCAGAGGGATCATAAATAAAACCTCAGCATGGGTAAAAGTATTATAATCTAGATCACTGAGATTGTTGTCCTTCTGCCAGGTTTTTTTTGTTTCTTTTTTTGTGCAACTGTTTTTATAGGACTTGTACTAAGGGTTTAACAAAACAGAGTTTTGGATTTTGGTGCAGTTCACTTGCCTGATATTTCACCTTACTTTTTGTGTTCTGGCAGCTGATAATTATTCTCAGTCTTAGACTGCTTTTGGCCAGATGGGCTATTTTAAAAATGCATCTGTATGTGCAAGATACCATCACAAAATTGCATGTGTAAATGTCTAAGGTTACATGGGTGTACATGTCTTGCTTCAGTCTGAAGCTGTCTCTTAAAGCACTGAGGTATCCCTTAGCTGTTTTGTTGCTCTGACCATCTGAAGTTCAGAGGATTCTCAACTTCAGCTTGCAGTCTCTGTATTTGCTCCTCCTCTCTGGCTGTGGAGGAAGCCCACCTGACCAAGTTTTGACTTTATTTTCTTTGTTCCCTGCTCAGCCTTCCATAATACAAGAATAACTGAACAAGCTTTTACTGGAATCTCTTTTGGGTAGGAACACATTAATTTCTGAGGAAAACTGTTACATATCCACAGCTTTAATTATCCTGAGCATCCCCAGGAGTTCAAAGCCCAAGTACTGAATTACAAATAGAAGGATAATATATTAAATATTGATTATTATAGGATGCCTATCCTGTGTATATGTCAGGCACTATGGAGTGCTATTTTGCCTATACATATATAGACATGCTTATCTAGAGAGAAAGAATCAATGCATAATTTATTATATTTTTCTGTAATGTGCTCTGATGTGTTTGAAGAATCTTAAGCATAAGCACACAAACACAGATGGCTTGGCTGTTCTGTGTTTGTTTGGCGTGATAAAGCTGTCATCAGCTGCTGTCTAGTTCAGCCACACTTAATCATCCCTTGATGGTCTTAGTACATGAGCAAAACCTGGGTTGTGAGTATCTGGGTTTGTGAGAACATATGGAATATTTGGCTCTGATGTTGGCTGTTCTCACACTTTGATGAAGGTTTCTGCCCTCACCAAGAGACAGGGAAATGTCCTGTATGGATGCTTCTCTTTGGCTTTAAAGCAAAGTGATCCAGACTTATTTTAAGCCATTTGTGAATTGTGTGCACATCACGCCTGCTGACCTTGCACCGAAGGGCAAGAGAAACTCATGTTATTTCTCTTCCTTAGGCACTGCTGTGGGAACAGTAAATCCCAGATGGTTGAAATACTTGCTTGGTGGCACTGAGCTCTTAAGCACTCAAGATTTACATGTGATTGAGCTTTTATTCTCTTCATGATATTAAACAAATAGGTAATGTTGGATGGGACTTTTCTTAGCCCAATGAATACTACTCTTCAAATACTAGAAATTAAGAAATCATCAACATTACTTCACCTTCCAGTTTTTATTCTCTTGTGTATTTTGCGATTGGCCCGCTCATGAGACAAAAGGACAAGGGAATAGGATTAATTTTTAAGTAAATTGTGCCTCTTTAGTTATAAACTGCTACTTACAGAATGAGCTGAGGGGAATGTGTAGTCTGTAGGTTGTTCAGGCCATGTGTTGAGGCTGATATGCCTGATGGGATCACGATGTATGCCAGCCTGACACATGTTGGTATTCTGTCAAATGAAGTGTATGCAGAATAGGGACATTTGGCAGTCCTCCTTTCTTCCTGGGAGCAGCTCTCTATTTTACTTGATCTTTGTGCTGGCTGCTACCCGTAATGTCTTCAGACATGAAGAGGACCAGCATTGTGTTGGATTTTTCTCCTTTTTTTGTCCATCTCAACTGGAATACCTTGGTTTTGTTGCCTCTCAGGCTTGTTGTATGTCTTGAGCTAAGTGCCAAGTATGCAAGCAAAGGTATTTACAAAAATAGCCTTAAATAAAACATGAGAGATATATCTCAAATATTCTCTCAGCATACCTCAGCCCTCCCCACTTTTTTGTTTGTGAAGATGTGATGCAACATGAGAATGAAAGGGAAAGAAAAAAAAATAGGAAACAATTTTGGATTAAAATGCTGCATAGCCAAAATAACATTGCACACATCATTACCAGTTTTCTCTCTCTGCTGTTTTTTCAGAGAGTCTGATAGACTATATAAGCTTAAGGAAAATAATCTTTATGGAATAAGTTGAATCTATTAAATTGTTTTAATTTCCCTTCTGAGGCTTTTTATAGGATGCCTGCAAGTATTTTCCATGAGAGAATTAATCTCTGGAAGTCATCATAGAATAGTATTTTTCCCAGTGTGTTTGCATTATAATGCTGGGAGTGACCTCTTACCATATTTGAAGGTAGGTTCCAGGTGGCTGTCTTAAAGGTGCTAAAATGAGGCATTTATATCACATTATTAGGCACAGCAGAGCTGCAGTGGTAGTAATTACTTCTCTCAATAGATAAATGTGTCCCCGCTTGTCTTTGCAGTACAGCCATCACTGTGTAACGTAAGATACATGAGATCTGTAGTTTGAAAGGTTTGAAAGCTTTTGAGTCTGCATGGAATAGTAATTTCTCTGATGAAATAGACCTAAGCCTGTTAGTGTGGCTTAGTTAAATCTCAGCCAATTAATTTTTCATGGGCTGTGTAGCAGGGATTGGAGGCGCATGCAATATTTTTTATTGCTCCTGGGTTTTGGTTTGAGCAGTGGTCAGCATATGCAACATAGAGGAATTTCTGTGCAGTTATTTTTTCCTCTAGATGATGTCCAAAATACTGTATCTTCCTAATCTGGGCTCCTAACACCTACCCTTTGAAATTCTTTTAGTGTTTGTGAAAAGCATCCTGATTATGAAATACCGAAGGATACAGTGATTTACAAAATTGTTGCTTTTGCTCATGCCTGAAGTCTAGTGATTTAAACAATTTTTCTTCTGGAAGTAGCCTGCTTTTGAAATCGTGCCATTGCTTCCCTTGTTGTGAATGGCTGCCAATTCCTATCTCTCCACACCCCCCCACCCCTCTGGAAGAAGAGCCTAAGCATCTTGTTAGGCTAAGGGAGAGGGAGCAGAAGGAAAATCAAAAGAATATGAAGGTCAGTTGCTTTCTTTGCTTCTTTTCACCACATCAGTAAATTGATAATAAGGCATCACCATTTTGTCAGAAATGAACAGGGCTGCGAAGATCATGGTGGAAGAAGGCTCTGTGCAGCTCTTTTTCACTTTAAGAAATGGGATTAGGTTTTGTTCAGTTTTTTCCAATACACCTGTTCCTGAGTTCTGCTCTTTGGCTTTCCACTTATACCTCCTGATTTGGCTTTTCTGTTTATGGTGGGAATGCCTTTCCCTCAGCAGATACAAAATGCGATTACAATCAGCTTGTGTTACTCTTACTTTCCTCTTTATCCTGTGCCACATGGAAAGCCACCTACTCTGCATAAGAACCAGAACTGCCACTGATGCCATGCAGCCCTGTGCTTGCTTCCTGTCAGTGATACAGCCTTCTGTCCTTAGAGAAAAGCTGTCCCTTGAGATGTCGAAACATTATGCCAAGTTCCTTTTATCCCCCCCGATTTTTTTTGAGTTTTTTTTTTTTGGTTGGTTGGTTGGTTGGTTTTTTTTTTTTGTTTTTTTTTTTTTTTTTTTTTTTTTTTTTTTTTNTTTGGGGGTTTTTTGTTTGTTTTTTGGGTTTTTTTTTACACTAGAAAAACAGGAGACTATTAAGTCCAGTTAAGTCCATTAGTTTGGCTTTGAAGTCACCATGCAAACAATTTTGGAAGCAGTAAGTGGGATAATCAGCACCTCTTTCTTTTCATGTATTAGTAAAGAGTTTCAACTCAGAGGCTTGATGTTTGAAGCTCTTCCAGAATCATGTTCTGAATTAAACTGATACATCTCTGCAGATTGCTCTTGTCTCTAAAGGAATTCCTGTTCTCCCTGAGTTTCCCAGTATGACTACACATGGTGTGAAATGTCCTGTGTTTTGCCATTTTGGGAAATGGTAAACAGATTTTAATAGCTCCTACTGATGATAACATTGATGGTTAGTTTTACAGCCTCCCACTGCGGTTTTCCATTTTGATAAGTGCTTGCTGTTCTGGGTCCCTCTGTTTATATTTTTCTTTTATGTTCATGTTCTCCTGGAAGCAAGGAAGTTGTAACTGTACATGGGCGTCAGCAATCTTCCCCAGTGTGGTGTCCACAATAGGATGTTCCATCAGTTGGATTAGTTATAGAAGGTCAGCTAGTGCTGCTTTAATAGTCATTCCGTGGACATTCAGATAGTTCAAAGCACAGTCTGCTTGATTGCCCTGCATGCTTTTGTGATACTCACCACTCCTTCCAATTTAAGGTATACAGATTCACAGTATAAATCATGTGTGACTTAGAGTTGCAGCTTCTTCATTGAAATTTGAATTTCTGTTCAACACTGACAAAAATTGCTCTTTTCCTTGGTGCATCATTGCTGGCATTGGTTGGAAAGAGAGGAGGAATTTTTGGGACTAGGCGTGGAACGAGAAACTTCTCTGTATCCTTTTGGGACTTGTCAGCTACTGTCAGCTTTTTTGATTAAAAAGACTTTTGTTTGTTCTCAGTCTTATGCACTTGGAAGATGAAATTCAACAGCAGTCGGTCGTGAATAATAGTTTGAAAGCAGTAGGGTTCTTTGAAATAATAAAAGCTATTTCAAGGAGGCACTAGGCAAATGTAAATTGCAGGAGTGGAATCACAGCATGTTTAACAATAGGGTATCTTGGATGCTACCTGTGCAGAAATATGAGAGTGAAGATTTCACTTACCTTCATGCCAGTTATCTACACTGCTTTTTGCAGCTGATTCAGCAGGGGAACTTTCCACAGAGAGGTGCTCCAGCCTGCACAGGACCTGTGCTCATAAACGCAGCAGCTTAGGGCCAACTGATCCAGCTGAGCTCAGTTCCTTGTGGGAATACCTTAGTTAAGGGAAACCAGTTTCTACAGCCAAGAGCAAACTCAGAATTGAAGTGTCTGCTGCAGCATCTTGGAACATCGTGGGTTGTTCCTTCCTGAATGTTTAGACAGCTATTGATGAAGGCAACTCTTATCATGTGTGGTTCAACAAGGTTCAAACCTCTGGCATCTGAGATATAGCTGATATGGAACAACTTTGGATAGTGCTGTCATCTAAAAGATCAAAGATGCTGTATCTAGCCTAGCATGGATCAGGAAAGCAGTGGAGGGAGTAATGCACAGGTCCTAGGAATATAATGGATTGGAAGAAAAGCAGAGGTTGATAGAATGGAAAGTTTTTAACAAGATTAAAATAATAGGTGAAATCCTGATGCCTCCATGGTGGAGTGAAAATTTTCCATTGCCACTGGTAGGGTGAACATTTTGACAGCTATATTTTGAAAATAAGCAGCTGTTTTTTCTAAGCTTGTCAGCCTAAGACTGTGATTTTAGGGTGAAACAGGAATCTGAATTAATTAAAACAAGAATTTGAAGCTAACTGCATAAAACATTTACATTGATTCTTCCTCTTCAGCATTAGACCTATTTAATTAAATTAAAGAGGATTGCCTTAGGTGGTGGTTAATTTTGTGTGTGGGTTTAATGTGTTCAAACTAATCCACTTGCAGTGAACATGGAACAAGTGTCCTGATTGTCACTGTGCACCCAGTCTTTGCATTGTGAGCAGTGGGGTGATATTCTGGCAAACAGGGAACAGAAGAACTTGGTTCTCCAAATATTACCTGTAAATCAATAGCAGCCAATAGGAAAGCCCATGCTTTAGATGAGGAGAATATATATACATATATGCATGTTCTTGTGAGACACAAGAGAATTAGTGGGGGAAGGTCATGTGGGGTATCTCTTTAGTAAAAAACATTTATTTAGAAAGAACTTAAGATGTTGTTATGATGGATTTGTGAACCCATATATTGCTACTGCCTTTGGCAACTGTGTTAGATTAACCTGTGACTGCAGGTGGAATGTTTTCAGACACAAATATGCACTGCAGTGATTACATGCTACCAGGGCAGAAGGAAATAATAATTCCACTTTATGTATTCAAATTACACCATCATGTAAAAATATGCTATCTAAGATTTAACAAAAATGAAACACTGGGAAGTTAAATATTCTTAAGGAACAACATGGATGTTATAAAACAACACCTGAGCTGTGATGACATTTCACCTCTCAGCAATCCCATTCCTAGAGTGATGCTTGGTGAGAGCAGGGCAAAGATACAGCAGAGCTGCTAAAGCTGCTGCTGAGGTTTCTTAGTTTCTTACTAGAAGATTCAGCTGTGCTTTCAAATATCTATGCCAAACCTGGCTTCCCAATAAGTAGCAACAGCTGAGTGTCACAATTCTCTAGCTGACTATGAAAAAATGTCAGACACCTGAGTGTCAAAGAAAGGGAGCAATGTTATTTCTAAGTGATGGATTTTATGTGATGCTATTTAGGAATGCTGTCATACTTGGAGTATCAGTGACTGGTACCTGACATGCTGTTTTTCATTCCTGTAAATCACTTTGGTCATAAAATGGGATTTTTCTGCTAACTAGAAAGTGTATCACAGAACTGTTCAAGAGCCTTGTTCTCCTCGTGACCCCAGATCATGCCAGTGGGAGGTATTCAGCTCAGTGGGATGTTCTCATTACCACTTGACATTTTGCTGTTTGGTTTTCTGCCTGTTGCTATTTAATGATTTCAATTCTTTCCTTGCCAGTCCCAGAAGCCATTTAGCAAGTGATGTACTATCAGTGCTACTTCACAATGCCGACACAGTCACTAGGAAGGGAGTTTCATTTCCAAACATTGCTGCAGCATTGCCCCTCACCATCTGCTCCTGTCATGGCCCTCGCTGTCATGTTTCCCAGTTAACCCTTTGCCCTGGCCTCCTCGCCCAGTGCTCTTGGGGAGGGTGGCAGCTTTGCCTGAACTATAAATACCCTCAGAGGCTAAAACAGACTGCAGGTCACTGGAATGGCAGTGACACGGGTGAAGGTTTTGGATGATGTAAATTGGCGTATACTTGCTTTGTAGAGGCACAGGCAGAAAAATGGAGCAGTCACAGAGAGCACTCACTGCAGGTTTCTGTCCTTAGCCTAGTGTTAGTCACAGGCACTTCACAACTCCCAATTGTGTCGGGTCTGGAGGTCTCCTTTAATGTAGAATCTCAAATAAGGCTGCAGAGGGAAGATACTGTACCTTTTGGGAGAACGAAGATATCAAGACTGAAGATGAGATTCATTTCACTGAATTTAATCTACCAGAAAGATAGATTGCCATTGATACTAATCATCCATGCTTCCCTCTTTCCCGTGGAGAGATGGCATATCTCCCAAGGATGATTTACATTACTCTAATCACTGGGCAGCCCTGACTGTTGAGTGGCGCCAAGAGGCCAGACTGAGAAGGATGCTCAGCTTCAGATGAGCTCAGATAGAGGCTGGACAAGTTCATGGTAGCAAAATTCTTTGCAAGTTATTAAATCCATAGCAATAGTATCTGGCTTATGAACATCCTAAGCTGAAAACAGGCAGAGGCTGTGAGTTATTAAGGGGTAGTATCAGACATGTTTCTCCTGTTGTGCTGTTACTCTCCTAAGCATCTATTTATGGCCACTGTTGGAGCTAACACGCAAGGGAGATGGACTTTCTGTCCGACACCATATGGCCATTCCTTGTGCTCTTATGTGAGGCTGCTGTAGCAGTGAGAATGGGGGAATGCACATTTAGCAAGAGGTGATTTCTGCAAATGGCAAATTGGCAGGAAGGTTTATTTCCAGATCTGTGGTGAAGTGCTACTGACCTACAAACAGAAAAACTGGAAGTCAGTCTTACAGAAAGAGCCTGTGCCAGGTGTTGAATGTCAGTGCTTTATGTCAGGTCACCTCAAGCCTTTCAGAAATTCAGATGAGCTGTTTCCCCATGTGTTCCCCTCAGATGGTGCAGACAGCTTGTTTGAGCCTTAGACAGTACAAGGAGATTCAGATTTGACATCATTTACAGTATGCTCTGTAGCTGTGCTGCTACACGGATGCTCCATGCCTTTGTGACAGCACCAGGGGAACTAACAGGGTGGAAGCTTGTCATTTTAAATAACTCATGGAGAGCATGGAATGTGTGGCCCAAAACCCAGGTATCAGTCACCAGAACAGTGCTCATGACCTCCCCCTGTATTGGGCACATGCACACATGTGTGTACCTCCACACTTGGGATGATTGTTCAATTGAAAGGTTTTGCAGAATCGACCATCCTAAATGCTGATAACCTCTAAATCGTTTCCTAAGGAGGCAAGCACCTCTGATTGAGCATTTTGCTGCTGGTATGGTAAATGTATTCCCATAATTTGCTGCAGAGATCTTTAATTAGAGTCTCCGTAGTTGTTAAATGGCATCATCGCTGCATAAATACACTTCTGTCTGAAGTCAGAATTGCCTTTTATGGCAATCTCTACATAAAAAGAAATGCTTTCCTTATCAAATTCCAAGACATAAAAAAGGCTGGTGGAATTGGATTCAAAACATCAAGCTGGGCTTTCAAAATGGAAGCTTTTGCTCTCTTTTAAAGCACACTCTGTTGAAACTGCCAGCAAAAATCTTTGATGCAGGGAGAATATATCAAACTTTACTTTTGCAATTTCCTGCTTGGTTTCTTGTAAACTGCTTTTGTCTAATCATATTTGATATCAAAGATAATTTTATTTAATGTGGATTAGGTAGTATGACATCCACTGTGGTCTTTCATCATTCTCTGTTTAATTTTGAATGTGACATGATATTTTCTAGTACAGATGAAATTTGTTCAGCAGACAGCTTTGAAAAAGATCCTGTCTTTTATATCTCTGTAAAACGTTATGCATGGCAAGCAAAAAAAATTACTTCATTCTCAGACTTCTCATATTGTTTGGTGTAGTCTATAGATTACAGCCAGTGTGGAGAGGAGAGGTGGTATATCCTTACATCCTGTCCAGTTCAGCAGCCTCCATAGCACAGCTGCACCCAGCCAGAAGGGTGGAGTTTGGTACCAAAGGGAGAGGTTGCTGAGAGAATCAAAATGTGATGCAGGAGTTGAAGGACAGGGTGTTGAAAGAGATGATTTTTCAGCCCACTGAGTATTGGACAGGGCAGTTTGGGGCTGAGGGTATAGCAGCCTTTGTGATATGGCTGAATGAAGGCAAGACTTGTTCCTCTGTTATTCATAGGCCATGGTGACTTTAGCAGTAGTATAGAAGACAGCCCTATTGAGCAAGGTGAAAAATAATACCAAAACCCCAAAGGCACTTGCTAAGAGGGTGTAACACAGGAGACTGTGTCTAAAGGTTGGATGATGACAGCAGCAGTGTGGAAACCACTGTGAGGAAGGAAAGGTTGGCCGGTGTTGCAGTTAGGGTGTTTCTTAAGGACAATATTCCCAGACTTTTTTCAGCTTTTGCTGAAGCCCTGGACTCCTACCAGATATGAAAGGCAAATGTAGAGAGGATGCACTGATATCTAGGTTTTACTCATTGCTCAATATAAGCCAACCATCAATGCCATGATGGAATTTTTTCATTCTGGTCAAGCTGGCAGAGAGATTTAGACATATGGCTCTGTTTGGTTTTTTTAATCCAATAAATCTGTGGGTTTGTTCTACCTATGTATTACAGTCCTCACAGAGTTTAAAAATGGACTACTGCAGAGGCTTGGGGCTTTACCATACCCACACTGCTCATGTTCTTTTACAGGATATTCAGAAATGTGTACCCTGAGCATTTATAGATATGTAAAGCAGATGTTCTGCAGTTTTTTCTGAAACAATGTCCTATACTTATATGAGACTTGGAGCCTGCATTCAGTGAGTCAGGGGAGACTCTTCCAGCTGTGCATTTCCAAACATACAAGGCACAAGGATGGAATCAAAAAGCTTTTGTGTTAACCTTTTTTAGTAGTAAATGGACTTTGTACTGCAGTAGGTATCCATCTCTTGCCTGAGTGAGGAATCCATTCATTTGCAAAAGGATGTAATTTTATACCACTATGTAGAGGTAAAGTAGTTCTTGAATCATGAAGAATATGTGTTGTGATCCAGGATGAATTTGGGAAGACAATTGGAACATGTAAAAGGACAAGGTTGGACAGTTTCTTCTTCCTTTATCCTTTTCCATATTGTGTCAAGTAACTGCTATCTTATCCAGAGCATTTTCTGGTACTGCTGAGAAATCCACTAGGAACCCCAAAGAAACTTTGTCCTTCCCAGTAGGGGAAGTCTGGTGTGGGACAACTGTTAGAAATCTGCCATTTAATGCATTGTGATGGAGCCTTTCAAAATCCAATTCAAAGTTTTCCATTTTATCAATTTATAAATCCTGGATTGTTGCAGTGGTGTGTTTTGCCAGTGAAGTTAGTGCACTGAGTACACGCCACCTGTTTTACAGTAAGAACTTTTTACATGATCTCTGTGTAAACCAAGAGTTAGCTTCTGAGTGATATATAAAAGGAGAACAAATTCTCTGCATCAGATGCACACTGTGCTTGTGCAATGTCTTGCAGTGATGTGATACTGTTGCTGGTAGTCACAAAACAATGCTATTGCTATAAACTCACATTCTGGTATGTGAATACTTTGTGCATATGTGTCTCTCTTCTAAACACATATGATTGCTTAGGCTGACTTGAAGCCAGCACGCTAACTCTTCTGTATGTTGCATGTATTATATATAGGTTTTCTGCAATAATATTGATTCTAACAGAAATGGGAGAATTATTCAGTGTGTGTCTGTGGTATTCCTGACAGGTTAGCACCACGTACATGAAATCTCAGTAATTTTTCGAGTTAGCTAATGGTTAGTCTTTTATAATGACTTTGATACAATCCAAAAGCAGATTCTACCTTTCACTCTGATTTTGCCATGTTTGTCTTCACAGCTTCCTGTTATGGGAGGAGCCTTTATGGACTCACCCAACGAGGACTTTAGTACAGAGTACTCCCTGTTTAACTCATCAGCCAACGTCCACGCAGCTTCTTCCATGCAGAATCCACCAGAAGAGACATCCCGTTCTTCAAATGATGCCATATTGTTATGGATTGCAATAATAGCAACAATTGGAAATATTGTGGTTGTGGGAGTGGTGTATGCCTTCACCTTCTAGGATGACTGTCACTACAAACACTGGAAGAAAGGAAAACTTCAACAGTACTTGTCATGTGTATGTATGTATGTATGTGTGTATATATACATGTATATCTATATAAATACATATAGACAGAGGCTTTGTTGATTAAGTCCTGCCACAGTCATGGAAATGAAATGCAAGTTAATCATCTTAAGTCTTGATGGCAGAAAGTTTGGATGCAAATTGTGTGGAGATGAGAGCTTTATTTGAGAACAGAGCCAATACCAGTTTTGTATAGAAATGTAATAAAAGAGAGATCAACTTGGGTATAGTAAATACAGAGACATATTTATATAGAAAGTGCTTATTTTCTACTGTAGATTTTCCTAGCAGCTCTTCTGCAGTTTTTCAGCTTTTTTTTTTCCCTTTTTTTTTTTTTTTTTTTTGGTACATTTTTACTGTGCTATAATGTTGTATGGAATTGTTCCAGGTTGTGTTTTCTGGACATCTTAGTTTCCTAGATGGACCAAGTGGCTGACATTGGCTCAGTTCTGATGAAGTCCAAGTTCGTCATGTGCAAGTCTTCAGCATGGCCATAGACTCCTGGGCTGTGTTCAAAATCCTGAGTCTCAGAGCCGTGACAGGCAGATGCAAGTCTGGCATTTGCCTTCCAGTATCAGTGACTGGAGCTGACGATCGATAAAGTGATGCTGAACCTGTCTGCTGTTTGGGAGGAGGCACAGCTATTGCTGCTCTGCAGACCCTCTGCATTTCCGAGGAGGAAATGATAAACAGAGCAGCAGCACAAGTTCCCATTTCTGTCTAGAGGTAGTACTGGATTGCAGTATGTGCGTTCCTTCCAAGAAACAAACGCCTAATACCACGCTTTTCATCTCATTTGACTGTAATCCAGGTTTCTTACAACAGCTGTGCACTTTCATAAGGTTATTGATATACTGAAAGAAGGATGGGAGAATTGTCAAGCCTAATTAATAATGATGTCTGTGAGAAAGACAAAATTGAAAGAAAAGCTGGACACTTCTGTGCTCATAATGGGCTGAATTCAAGAGTCAGGTATGTCCTGGGGTAGAAACAATGCAAGAAAAGTAGTAAGTGGCAGATGTGCAAGTGCTTATATTTCAGTATTAATATATCTCTGGGTTCTGGTAAGGGTCCTGGAAGTGATTTTTATATAGCTGGCTTTAGGTAACAACTCTGATTATCCTTTGGATTTGTTCCATTGAGAGGCAACATTTTTACTGCATTCCATGGACAGTTCATTTTCAAGAGCTGTATCTTTTCAGCAGAAACTGTAGCCTTTCTTGCTTGAGAGATTATAAAATCTTGAGAAAAGAAAGAAAAAAAAATCACTGCTGTTGGAAATCACCTCTTCCCCCTTAAAAATTAAACATAAATATATAAAATATCTGCACTTTGAGAGTAGCAGACAAATTCCTCTATGTCTGCATGTAATGTCTAGGTTTTCTGTCTCATATAGCTACTACCCTACTTCCAGAGAGCCTTGTCTGCAGGCACAGAGACTATTTTTGACACTTGCCTGCCACTGAGCTTGAGGCTGGACTAAGAGCTGAATGTATAGAGAGGTTTGGATTTTCCTCTTTTCTCTTTAAACCCATTTTCCTGCAGGGCTGGTGGACAGTTACTTGAATCAAAGCAGCATGCCTCAAATCAGTATTTATAACCACTCAGTAGTCACTGTGTATATTTTTTCCCTGTCTACAAAGTGGTCTTTAAAACTAGGAAAGATGCAAACAGAGCTAGCAGTGGGGAGAGAAGAAATCAGGTTATTTAGAGGCTGAGAAAAACAATAATGAGCTTCTGTGTGTGTTGTTATTTCCCTGTTTGGAGGCAGGATTTTGTGAAGATGGTTGAGGACAGAAGACATCTATTGGGGTAAAGTTTGAGAGCCCAGTTCTGGGAGATCAGAGGGAAAGAAAGCAAATTCTGTCTAATAAAATAGCTGTAGTCTTAAGAATAATAGAAAAATGATGATTTTCCTTTCCTACAATAGCTATTAGTTCCTTAATAACCAGAGGACAATGAAAAGCAGAGGAGCTGCATAAATGGTGTACCTTGTCTGGTTTTAGACCCCTTCTTATTCTTGCCAAGCAGAAACCAAGGTGTTGGAAAGCTGCGGAGAAGCTTCCAAACCAGAATTGAGCAGGATGAGATCTGGTGTGTGAACATGTAGGACCCAAGAAAATATTGCTTAATGTAATGTACTGTCCCCAACCATTTTCTGATATTCTGTTGCCTTTGTAATTGTATCAGTTACTCATGGGCTTTTCTTCATTGTTCTTCCAGGCTGTCTAGTCAGGCCAGTTCCTGCAAGCGTTTTTGCATAAAGAGCAAAACATTTCCACCATGACTAAAACCAGTTTGACACAATGGTACTTGCCCAGTGGGATTATTCTGCTGCCTAATAAATTTGCCAGTGGAATGCTTTGCTTAAATTTCCTAGAATATTAATCTTAGTGCAATTAGTAATGTTTGCATCTCTCTCCTAGAGCACTGGACTAAACTCTTCAACCATGAAGAAAAGCATCAGAGTGGGAACAGCAAAGAACCACTGTTCTGCTAATGAAACCAAGTGCCACTTTTCTGTTGCTTTTCCCAAAGAAAATGCCCTACTTTCATGTGAAATTGATAGTAATAGCAGTTCCCCCTCCTGCATCCAGATCATCATCATACATATTTTCATCGTTAGAGGCTGAGTTGTCAAGAAGGGCCAGACAAAACTTTAATTTAAGTAATTGGCTTGACAGGGTGACATGGCAAGCTGGGTGCAAGCAGCAAGTACAGGCATTTCCTGCCTCACAGTTAAACTGCACACTAGCTGTACAGCTTCTCTGTAGGGGGAAAAAGTTAGTTTTAGTATGCAGGTACAAGGACACGGCCTGTGAGGGTCCGTGTGGGATATTGTCAGGTCCCTAAATCACGGTGGCCAGAGCTGGTTCAAGCTCTGCTCTACTTTGATAGTGACAATATGCACACTGTGTTTCTGGATGTTGTGTTCTGGCTTTATCTACCACAACCGCTTCTCTCTTGTGGGAGATTAGGCAAGGTTTAAATTGAACCATTGCAAAAGTGTACTCATCTGTCATTAAATTCAGAGAAGCCACAGAGGGAAATGTAAAAGTGTCTGAAAGGTGGATGCTTCACAGGTATGGTCCTGTGAAATATGTTAGCTCTTTGTTGTGTAGGTATGTTATACCCTGAGCTGGCAGCACAGCTGGACTTGGAGCACTGGAGCTTTTCCTTTCCTTGGAGCCAGGCAGCGGGGTAATTGCTGTCACTCACCCAAGAGTGATGAAGAAGTCCAAACACATTCCCCAGAGCTGTTTTCTGACGCTTTACTGTTAAAGAAGGGGGCTCTGTTCTTTGCTGAACACTTTGAGTATGAGCCTGAGAGAAGGAGTCCTGTTGTAGAAGATCTGTGCTGTAATTAAAAATGTCTGGCACAGATAACAGAAAATCCTGATTGGGGTTCATTCTGTGGTAGACTAAGCAAGCCATTTTCTACACGCTGTGCTTTACCTGTAGCTCTGTTGTGCAACTTCATCGTACAAACACAAGAAGCAACTTTGCCCTGCAAAGTTATTGAGCCATGGGAAGCAGGAAGATCGACGGGGGTGTCCTAATGATTCTCTTTTAGCTATGGCCTCTAGGGATCTACGGCAACATACCAAATAATCAAACTCCCTCTAAAGAATTTTTTTTTCTAAAGCAGCCAGCAGCTCAACACAGCGGCTGTGCAGCCATCACAGCAGAGAGACTAAAGGCTGAATAATTATTCAGGTGGGTGCAATGGCACATTAGAAAGGAGAACTGAGTGGGGAAATCTCACACAACTATTTCTGTTGTATTTTTATCTGCAGGTAGGAGTCTGTGCTTGCCCACAGCATTAACACCCTATATTTCTTTGTGAACACACTTGCAAAACTGAAAAGCTGATTTTGAAACTGATGCAACAACAGCAGCAGAGAGACTTTGTCTGCTACAAATAATGTATTTAGCCTTTTGAGTGAGCAGAGGAGGTCATAGATATCTGAGAAGTAATGAGATCCCCACTCCAAAATCCTCACTTGCAATGGGACTTGAGGGCAGTCAGCATCCCACCCAGCTGCTGAGCATCCTGTAATAATCAGCGCCAAATCAAGAAGGAATAGAAGCAGCCAGCCATTATAGTCTATCCTGTACACCCATTTGAAGATAAAGGGAAAAATATGCCTTTTGTTCTGGGACCAAATGAAAACAGGAGCCCTTAGTCTATGAGTTGTTATGTATTTTGTCTATTATTAAAAGCTTTCGTTTTGAGAATAGCAAACAATTCCAGTTATTAATATCCTCTTCACATTTCTCTGCAGGCTACTGAGAGTTATTAATTTCATGTAGCACTGTCCATTTATCCAGTGTAATTCTACTGAGTTTCCTGTGGCTAATCACAGAGCAGAATCTGGAAAACTGCTCTTTTTAAGGGTGGTTTCCATTTGAGATAAGTAGACTAAAGATCAGAATCCCATATCAAACTGTGTCTGTGCTTTTGGAACATTTGGAGCTGTGGAGAATTGGATTCCATCTGGTTAATGTACAGGAAGGAAAAGGGCAGTGAGATCCGCAGCGATA
Source organism: Pardalotus punctatus (assembly GCA_013400915.1). Taxonomy (NCBI): domain Eukaryota; kingdom Metazoa; phylum Chordata; class Aves; order Passeriformes; family Pardalotidae; genus Pardalotus; species Pardalotus punctatus. The sequence continues at coordinate 200,818 of VZTX01000282.1, read as the reverse complement.
ATGCCAGACATGAGGGTTCTGACAGGCAGAGCTGAGCAGTTCATGTGTCCCTCTGAGCCCCAGTGGCTTCCCAGACACACAGCCAGAGCTGAGGGTGAGCTGAACCACCAGGGAGCACATCCCTCCTCACCTCACAGCCTGCCTGTCCTTAGGGAAACAAGCACGTTTGTTCTGTTCACAGAGGAAGAGCCAGGCATCAATATTCTGTTAGCTGTATTGCTACTGGTGCATTGTTCAGTCACCAAACGGTCCAAAGAGGGCTGGTTTAACATGTGCTTAGCCCTTTGCCCCTCCTCTGGGAACATCCTAAAGCAGTCAAGGCATCCTGAGCCTTAAAGTCTGCTACTGCCCTTAATCTGACACTAATGTTTTGGGTTTTCCTTGTATAGCCCATCTTTGCTTTTTACCTTGTCTTTCCAACTCAAAACAGGGAAAATGAAGTCACCACTATGTTTTCCTCTGGTCATGCAGGGGACTCCTAACAGCTGTGGAGGAGCCATGTCCCACTTTAGTTTGTGGTCCTTCAGGCACAAAGAAGGAGAAAAGTGTCCAGTTATCTACATAAGCAACTCCAGGGGAACATTTGCTTTTGCAGAACAAAATACATGAAAATTTTATCTCATTCTGGCCTGTCCCAGAGCATTTACACTGAAACAACATGACCAGATCTACTTTTGCAGTAACCAGTTTTGGAAATTACAGCAACACAACCAGGAACTGGAAAAGAAAACCCTACTAACACAAACGTGTCACAATCATCTCAAGGACACGTCTCTGAATGCACTTTTTCCTGAGTGACATAGGCCAACTTGAGCTGTTGGTGGCAAGGCAAGTGCCCCTTTGTGTGAGCACAAATAGTCTCCTTTTCTTTGGGAAGTCTTGGGAGCATTGTGCCCACCCATTCTATCTTTCCCAGGCTACTAATGAAGATATTTTTTGGCTGTAAAAAATACTCAAAAAGCTTTTTGTGTTGGTAGAATACATATAAGATTTACCTCTCAAAGCTCTGCTTAGTCTTCCTGCAAAAGCACCCAGGTTTCTTGAGCATGGAAAATTAATGAGTCAAGTATCATCTGGACAGTAGTATTGCTTCGTTTTAATCTTCAGCTTTTTGCCAGTAGGTCTCAAAGGAGATCTTACTATTATCCAGACTTTAACGATGCTGAGAACAGAAACAAGCTAGGGAATCACAGAATGTCTCCAAAGTCACTACCCAGTCCTTTAGGCTCTGTCATTCTTCATTCCTCCCCAAATTATCCTGATATGAACTCACATCCATCTCTTTAAACTCATTGTCACTATCACATTGTCTCTATGCCTTCATTGTATTTCTCCCCTTGTCGTCTCTGTATTCTTTTCGTTCCCTGGTATCAGAGCATGCGAGTACTTGGAAGCCAGCGGTGTTGTTCAGCCCTTTTTAACCATCTCCTTGAGTGACCTCAGAGAGTAAGGTCAGTGATCAGTGAGGATATTCCACAGTGAGGGCAAAGAACAGTGACACGAGGTCTCTTCTTGGGAGAAAATCTTAACCATTATCTGCCTTAGCAAACCACAAAGTGTTTCCCCTAAGCAGAAGAGCAAGATGTGTCCATGAAGCTTGGTAACTTCATGGACTTGGTTGAACTTGGTTGTCAATAATGCAATGCAAAGGTTCCTTTCAGAAATTCAGATTTTACAAATACACTGCGCTGTTCTGCACCCAGCATTTACTGAGCTTTTCTCAACTGAAAGTCCTTTGGCTTTTTTAGCAGATTGGAATCAGTGGTCATGTTCTTGGGGTAAGGTGAGGGCAATGGGAGTGGACCCTAAGGAGAATAGAAAAGCTCCTTGTGATTTACTGTAGGGTCAGGGCTGTTAAAGAGCAGCCTATTCAGTAAAGAAAAACAGCCACAATGTGCTAATCCATTCCAAATCTAGTCACACCTGCAGTTCTCGGATGCACAGCCAAGCTGCTGGAGCCAGATTGAGCATTTCTAAATCTCATTGTGACCAAAAGAAAGTACATTCTTTTGCCAGAGCTGAGGGAACTGTGCAGCCTTGTGTTCTGGGAGCTTCCTGAGCTGCAGCCATTACGGTGGTATCGCATTTCCTGAGGATTTCACTCCCACTAATGAACAAATAAGATTGAACTGTTTCAGGTCTAGACCTAAAACTCCTCTAAGCTGCTGCTTTCAGAAGGATGATCGAAGTTCCTGAGCCTGCATGCTGCTCTATCCAGAGGGACCTTTGCCTCCACCTGGAGTCAACTGGATTAATAACACTTCTTCGATACTTCTGATATCTGCTTCGGTGGATCAGTTTGCAGGACTAGCTGTGGGTTGCTGGGGTTTTATTTTAAATGTAAAGATGTATGTAATTTCCTAATCAAAAGCAAGAAAGAAAGCAGAATGCTGTATTTTTATAAATGAGAGGGTAATAGAAACAAGTCTGAATATTTTGATAGATATGCTGGAAGGGTATATAATGTAGCAAACAGTGCACTATTTTTTCCTGCAGTATGAGTACCTAACCTGAGAAATATTTGTTCTCTCTCTAACGAAGTCCTCTTCCAGTTCAGAAGTTGGGAAGTTTAGAAGGAGTGGAATACAAAGTCTCAGTGAAATGTGAAGCTTATGTAAATAAATCTGGTAGTTAGCTTTGTGAGGTAGCCTATTATGTTTGTTTTTCAGTTATCTCAAATACTGCCTAATTATTTGGGGTCTTCTTCCCAAAAATAAGCTAAATAGTGACTTTTGAAAGCATCTGTGCTTCACACAAAATCACAGTCATATGGAAATTACATTCTTCAGTTAATGTAAAGCAGCTTTACAAGCCCTTTAGTATGCACTGTTGCTTTTTCTTAAAAATTCTAGACAATTGAATTCTCTTGTGCTTTCTCTCTGCTACCCTGTTTTGTACACTATCAGGTTTACAGGGATTCTCTGTATTGTTTTTGTAATATATGGGTTGGTTTCTAGAAAAACCTTTACTGTTGTAATCGTTGTTCTGGGTTTGTGGAGCTCTATCTGTAAAGAGAAAAACAACTTTAAAAATGCCCTCCGCTTTCTTCAAGTTTATTGTAATTAGCAACTTTAGTTAAGAGAAATGTATTCTTTTTTTTAAGCTCCTGTTTTGTTCTTTTCCAGTTACTGTGTTCACTATGTGTATACTGAGTACTGGTTCATTCCCTTTACTATGGTGAAAATGACAAGTTTTGTTAATATCAGATGGAAATCGTGGTTTTGGATAAAGTTCTTCAAATTAATAATGTTGTGTTATTTTTAATTTTGTTCTTAGTTTACTTGAGAGCAGTTGGAAGTCTGGAATTGCAGTTTTTTAATTATTACCTCCAGTGATACTCTGACACTCATAATTTCTTGCAATTTACAAATCTGCATGATTTGGCAGCCTTGGGAAACCAAGGTGTGGAAGGAACACTGGCTATTTCTACAGAAATGCATTCACCAACTCTCAAAGTCCAAGAAGTGCCTCAACACATCTGGGAGCCCAAAAAATGTCTAATTTTCTCCCAACATAAGCTCAGAAACCCTCGCACCGTGAACCTTTGTGTCACTGCTGTCTGGCAGTTCTCTCCTCAGCTGAGCTTGGCCATCCTGACTCGCAGAGCTCTGGGCGTGCCTTTGTGTCTGTGGCCCCAAACTCCTGTCCTAGGACAGCCATTCCAAAGGGGCAATTAGAGGGAGCATCAGACCTCACTGTAGGATGTCCAGCAAGCTTCATAAAGGCAAATAGTGGCAAGAGGAAGAAAGGAAAACATTTAGTTTTCCTAATGCAATCCAGGATGTTGATTAGGTGCATTATTTTATGATTCTCCAAAAGGGATTCAGTGAGGCAAGATTAATTCAGATTTGCTGAAAGAATGACAAAAGGACGTGCTAAGGGACCTCTTAAGCACAATTTAAAATTTTTAAAAATTGACTTAACTTCAAATGCCGCAAACTCAGAACATCATGAAGATGCATGGACCAAACCTGATAGCAAACCTGACAAAAGTTAATTTAAAAATAAAAATTAAAGGCATGTTTTATTCTAGTCACAGTCTTTCTCAATCTAGCAGCAGAACATATTCCAGAATTTACATATCAGACTGTAAGGCAGTGCAATTGCTACACTATAGCAATATCTAATTATAATTTACTTTTCCATTGCAGCTATGGAATCATACAGACCTCGTTTATGTTCATTTCTAAATTCTGCATAATACTAAGAAATGAGTATATTCTAGAAATGGAAGAGAATGTTCTGTTGAACAGTCATTTAAAAATTTAGCTATGTGTGTTCAGACTAATAAAGCCAGTTGAAATTTTCAGTACTGTTTTTTGCACAACATTATCAATATAAACAAGCTGCCTGCTAATGTAAATTGTTCTGTAGTGAGACTAACAAAGAACATCAATCTTTTAGCCCTAGAGAGCCTGTCCACTATAGCACTTCAGTTGACATATTTTGCTGTGTCTAGTGCTGTCTTACAGTCTTCTTTAGGATGAAAATAATTAATTTATATATGACCAAGTGACTGCACTGCTTTAGCTGCAGCATTCACATATTTTATATGGGTGTGGATGAAGTTCCTCTATAAACAACCTGCCATCCATTTTCCTGCCTTCTGTCATAACAGAAACATTGGACTCAGACAGGATCTTGCCTTTTTTGCTTGCAAAGGCCTTATTATGACCTAAGCAAATCACCCACAAAGTTTGTATTACATTTTTTAAAGACAGACCTTAAGATTCTGAATACATGAAATCAACTGACTCTCATATTTTTTTTACATATTCAGACAATCCTTGCCCATTAGAGGCAAGAAAGACATTCATTTTATGAAGATTTTTTGCATTGAATTATAAAGATTTTATGCCTACAGATGTTAGTTGGGTACAGAAAAAAAGGTTTACTGCTCTCTGAATTTCCCTAGTGACTCCTTAAAGGATAGGTAAAGTGATTTGTTATTCCCAGGGCCTTCAATGTAACAAACAATTTTAGACAGAGGATTTTATTTTCTTAGCAGCTCAGCTCTTCTTCCAAGCACCTGGTGCTTTTAATTTCTTTTTTTTTTAATCTCTCTACCCTTTCATTTCTTACCTTGTGCTAATACCCAGATTTTTTCATCTTTATCAATATTTTACTTCAAAAGATTTTGAGTAAATATACCTCAAGCTCCTGTGCAATAACAGCTGGTGGAAACAAAATACTTACAAAGTACTTCTTTCACCTTCTGGTAAATCTAAATACCCATTAATTCCTTTGGAAGCCACATGCCTCTGTATTTTTTAAATAATTTTTGTGACCACACCAGCTTCTCTTAGCTAAACTCATTTCTATCCTCTATGCAACCTTCCCTAACACTGTCTGCTTGCTATTTACAGATGATTTTGTTTCAGGTGGAGCCCATCTTTTGAAGTACATCTTGATTGGACTCTCTAAAACTCGAACTCTGATCTTGTAAGAATTTTCCTTACCTTCCTGTTTCCTTTGTAGTTCAAGGATATATAGGACTTAATTCTTAAAGTTGTAGTTCCAGTTGCCTTGATTCTGATTGATTGTAGGATACTCTAGATGAAACCTTGGTTTTTCCATCTTCCAATCACAATCTAGAATTTCTGTTTTTAAGGCAATTTTAATAAAATGATCCATTCTAAATGTAAAAAAAAAAAAAATTCATAAAACTCAGCAATATTTTGTCCTATTTCAGAATAATTTTGTTTAGCTTTGATTTTACCTATAAGATGTTGAGACCTCTGATATGACAAGAACCAGAGCATTTTTAGTACTGTACAATGAAACAGGATAACTCCAAACAGCTTTGGACTTTCATACGCTAAAATTTTCAATATAATCTTCCCATTGAAACAATTTTTAAATTTATCGGTATGTGAACAGCATACCATGCCAAATTATGCTGTATTTTTTTTTTTATTATCTATTATTTGTTCTGTGTTAAAAACAGCACTTGGGATGTGCTTTAATGTGTGTTCAAGTGCCCAGTTAAGAATGTTTTCCCCAGTGAGGCTGATTTAAGTTAGATGAGAACCATCCATACTTTATAGCTCGAAGTCCCATCTTTGTTCAGTGCTTCTGTACTTCCTGTGCTTTAATTCTTGCTTAGTGGGGAAGAGCTGTCTCAGAAACCTGATGCACCATGAACAAATTGCTTAGGGACCTAAAAACTGCTTCTGACTGACTGATGATCTGATCAGCGCAGGAAATTGTCACGAGTGCTAACAGAAACCACAGCAGGGCTGCTCTGCTGAGGAGCTGCTGTGCCTCCCGTGGCTTTGTGTGCAGCTCACCCCCTCTTCCCTGCTCAGATAAACCCTGGGACACACTCCAGGGAAATGGGAAATGCCTCCTTCAAACCAGCATGGTCAGAGACTTCCATTGCAACTCATCCATTTTAAAAGGAGAGAACCACGGGGAAAGAATGTGTGTTATATCAAGTGGTGAAGAAATGTCTTACATTAAAATACAGCAGGCCAAAAAAAAAAAAAAAAATCAAACCAAAAACAACAGAGCGAATTTGGCATAGAAGTGAGGATAATGTCTCTCAAACCACTTGACTATTTCCTCTATCCTATAATACAAGCCACGGAAAATGCTACCTCATCAGATAAGCAGAACTAGAGTGCAGGACCATTCCACAACTGGAAATTAAAGATCCAAACATTAGGAGATTATTTTCCTGCACTGCAGGTGTCAATTGACTATTCCATGCACATCCCAGAGACAAAATTATAGCACAATATCAAGATTAATAGCGAAAAAACAAACAAACAAAAAAACCAGCCCACTAAATAAAAGAAATCCAAACAGGAAAAAAACCTAAACACAAAACCACAAAAAAGCCCCAGACAGTTTCTGAGCACAGAAAGGCAGATTTAGCCTGGAGGCTTTATTCTGACTGTCCCCTTGAAGGATAGATTGTACATTTTGTAGCCTGCTGGAAGGGCAGCTCTGACAAGTCCAGGGGCAATCCTGTGACTGACATTTCAATGGCAAGAGCAACTTGGGCATGACTTTGACTTATCCTGTGGACACCATCAATGGACTTCACTTTCCAAGGGATTTCACTTCCCATTTCTCATGCATTTCCCACTTAATGTTGCAAGTCTTTCATGACAACAAAGATTGTAAACTAAGATTGTATTTTCAAGACCAATTAAGTATCCTGTCATTGCATACATTTCTCTTCTCACGCTTTATTTATTTAGCATACCTACAATCATCTCAATCTATTCCTAATGTGTTCAGATCACACCATTTCACACCATAAGATTTCACTGAAAAACTGCCAGAATTGATATCTCAAGTCTCCACTTCACTGTGAAAATAATGCAGCCTAAAGACTGATTATTACTTGATCACCTTGAATTTCTTTGCAGCTGAAAATTTTGGTAGCATAGATCCCAAGATCCAACTAATGATAGGACCCATGTGGTTAACAGCTCAGGTTAAATGAAAAATCGAAAATTTGAAGCAGGTTTTGAAACTTGAGGCCAAGGTGAGTCAGCCTTATGTTTTTTTCCAGTAAACTATATTATTTATAACTGTGTTACCTCTTCAGTGTGGAAACCTTTCTAATAATAAGATTCAAGACAATATGTTTTTTGAGTAACAGATTTTAGTGTCTGTTCCACAAACCATAGGGTTTGTTTGATTTAATTGGCTTAGTGCAATCTGTGAGGCTGTCAGAGTATGACATCATGGTTTCTGTGCATGAAATTTCAACAAACTGATGGAGATTTCTGAAAGGAAACTTAAAAAAAAAAAACAAAAAACAAAAAACTTGTTATAATGAGAACTGAAGTAATTCTTCTGATTATTGGATTTTCATTTGGAAAATGCCATTCCATGTAAACCTTTCAGTGTCTGTATCACCAGTTCCTTAGTCTTAGGAACAAGTTCACTTGGATATGAGGTACTGATATACATTATGAACTGTTCTTCTTCTTTGCAATGAAATCAGAAGCAAAATCTTTATCTGCTTCTAAGAAAGAACAAGCTCTAAGCCTCTGTTGCTTAACTTTCTGGATGTGAGGATCTTCATGCTCCTTTTTTCCCTTGACCTACAAAGTTACCTCAACACATTACAATTTGTAAAATTATTTTTGTTCTATAGTGATATTTACTTACCTTCTTTTTTCTCTCCTGTCTTCTTTAAGTTATGTTCCTGCACGCACTACAAATGCCTTCCTCTCTTCAAAGATTATTTGACCCTGGAAAAGTACATGGGTTTCCCTGGACAGCTGCAAAGCTGAGACGTGAGATTGAAGTATTATTCCTAAAAAAAATCCAAGACTGCACAATCTAAATCCGAAATTATATTTTTCCTATCTTGTTTGGGAGACCAGTAGCTTTGAGATAATCATAACCAAAGAATTTCCCTCCTGTCGCATCAGTAACAAATAGTGGGCAATGTAATATTTTAGCCTTGAGACAGCATTAGAACTCTCTCCTGGAATGCTACATTGCCTACTATGAACTAATCCTTATATCACATCACAGTTGCAGTGACTGATGAGTCTTTTTCTTTATAGGTTATGAAAACAACATGATTTATATCCCATCTGTTCACCACTACATGAGGAATTCACAGAAGGCACTCCCCACCCCCCTTACTGCTTGCTTTATCCTAAGTCACATAGGATACAGTCATGTTAGTTATGTAGAGATGAATCACAAACTCAAAATAGATATTGAAACAAAAATATAGTGCATTTCTTCTCCTAGATTCATTTTTCAACAAAGTGTAGCTTTGAAAAACTATTTCTTCTTAATAAATGTCACTCACTTATGGAAAAGATCCAGCACTGTTTGGAAATTTGTGGTCTATTTATATACAAGATCAAGTAAAATAATCAAAGTGTCCTCGGGCTTTGGAATCCTTTTAAGGATTCCTCTGATATATTGCTGAATGTCTATAATAGAACTTTGAAGCTTTCCTCTCTTATGCAGTTTAGAAATAGAGAAAAGTTATTTTCAGTGGCTTCCTATGTAGTTTGCTGAGAATCATTGAAAGCAAGGACATGACAATTTGGTTTCCATTACTCAAAATAGCGTCATAATTTACTGATTTGAGCAAATTGAGTAATATTTTCAGCAGATGCACAAAAGATGATCTTACTCATCTTCTCCACGCACATTTCAAATTATTGTACCTAGTGTACCTAGGGTCTTTCTTGATTAAGGCCACTCAAAGTAGGCTCAAAGTCATACCCTTTATTTCATATACCACCCAGAAAATTTCTAAATGCGTGACTGAGAGTGAAAGAAGTCTCCCAAGTTATCATTCTTTAGCAATCTCAAAACCCAGGGGAATTTGAAAACTCTCCTCTATTGCTTTGCCATGATACCTGTCAATATTTCTATTTGCAGAACAGTGACTCAGCTTTCCCCTTTTGAATCAACATATTAAAAGAGTGAATTGTTCCTCAGGTCCTGCTAGTAGTTTCCTCCTTTGACATGAGAACCTGCATCCCTGAAGACAATGAGGGGAAAATTCTCTGCATAAGGATATGAGAACTGCTGCTTGGCTCACAAATAAATGCCTATTGTCCTCCAGATTTTTAAAACAACCCACCCCAAGACCAGTGGGTCTTAAAAGAAATTTGCTGATGTTATGCTTCCTGTCGCCACTATTTGACACTGCTTTCCCACTTTTCCATGAGTGATATCCTGTCTCACTAGGGCAAGAAATAACAACAAAAGGTTTCCTTTCTGGTGTTTCACATCAAAATAAATAGCACCTTAGTGGATGTTGTATCTCTGAACAAACTTTTTTCCTTGCTTTTTAAATTTTCTTTTAAAAATCTATTCAGTGCATCTTTTGTGTTGCCACTACATTTGAGATTTTTTGCTTTGTTTTGGGGGGTTTTTTGGGGGGAGGGATGTTTGTGTGGGCTTTTTTGTCACCCTCTTACATGATGTTTGCTTATAATTTTGGTCCCTTTCTATCTGTGGGGTTTCATTCTAGAATTTGATAGTCACCATGCAGGAAACCTCAGAATCTGAACTTAATGAGTGGGATCTCTTATCTTAAATCTTATAGTGATCATTGTAAATGTTGAGAGCCACTTTGGAGGGGTTGGGGTTTTTATTTGTTTGTTTTTCCTTAAACCTACAGTATCCACAGCAAACCTTTAAGCAGCTGTCACACAAAGGCACAACTTATCCCAGCACCAGCTCTCTTGGATCTAGAAAACCAGTGGAGTTCATACCTCACAAGAATATCTGTGATCAGGGGCTTAATTTTACAGAGGCAGATGATTGCTTGATCACCAGTACCTAGTGGACGTCACTCTAAAACTGCACACAACTTTTTGAGTGGTGTATCGGCAAAATGCCACTAATTAGAAGGTTAATGAAGCCACACTGCTGACCTTGCTAAATGTGTGTGAGATTATTTAGAAATGCCCAACAGTTGTTTTAACAATCCCACTTTAATGGAAGGTAGTGACTGCTTTACTTGAATCACAAAATTTTCCCTCTCCCATCTATTTAGGTCACAAACAGAGTAATTACCTAATAATTGTCAAGGTGCTTGAGGGTATCCAGAAAAAGACCACAAAGCTGGTGGCAGGACTGCAAAGCATGTCCCATGGCTGATGATCCTGCGTTTGTCTAATTTGCAGAAAAGGTGGCTATGGGGCGACCTCATTGCTCTCTATGGGTCCTGAGGAGGGGAGGGGGAGAGGGAGGTGCTGAGTTGTGCTCCCTGGGATCCAGTGATATGACACGTGGGAACGGTTCAGAGCTGTGCCAGTGGAGATTTAGTCTGGATATGAAGAAGTATTTCTTCATGAAGAGGGTGGTCAAGCACTGGAACAGACTTTCCAGAGAGGTGGTTATGCCCAAGCCTGTCAGTGTTTAAGAAGCATTTGGACGATGCCCTTAATACAGACCTCTAACTTTCAGTCAGCCCTGAAATGGCTAGACAGTTGGACTGTTCTAATATTTCAAAAAGTGCAAGAAGACTGTATGCTTTGGGATCTTTTGTTTATTGGTTCAGGGTTTGGGGTTTTTCACCTTCATTCTTTTAATTTCCTTCACCTCTCCTATGAAGAGAGGTTGAGGGAGTTGGGGTTGTTCAGCCTGGAGAAGAGAAGGCTCCAGGGAGACCTTAGAGCACCTTCCACTTCCTAAAGAAGACCTACAAGAAAGCAGGAGAGGGACTTTTTACAAGGGCAGATAGGGGCAAGAAGTAATGGTTCTAAACTGAAAGAATGCACATTTAGATTAGATATTAGGGAGAAATTCTTTCCTGTTAAGATAGTGAGGCACTGGCACAGGTTGCTCAAAGAAGTTGTGGATGCCAAGTTTCTGGAAGTTCAGGGCCAAGTTGGGTGGAGCTTTGAGCAGCCTGGCCCAGTGGAAGGTGCCCCTGCCCATGGCAGGAAGGTTGGAAATAAATGGTCTTTAAGGTCCCTTCCAAACCCAAACAATTCAATGACTCTGTGATTAAACATGTTGGACATTAATTTTTTTTAAGAAAAGATAATTTCAGATTCAGCAAGACTGCAATTTCCACCCTTACTGAGAAACTTGAGACTTTTTGCATATTCCCAAGTGTGACAGAAGTGAAATGGGAGACAAGCTTCTTCAGAGAGATGTTTACTCTAAGGAACATGACTATGCGGAAACATCTTGGTAAATCATAATAAAATAGGCCCAGCAGTGCTGGGCAACAAAGCCAAATGCTGCAGCTCAGAATTAACTAAAAATAAGCTTTGTCTGCAACACAACCAATTATCAGCAAGACAGATGGTCAAAAAGAGGAAAACAAGAATTGTTTCCTCTGGAGCTGGGTTTCTGAAAATAAACACAGAGTCTTGTCCCAACTTTGGTACGGAAAATAGAATTCAATAGCATGGAGGAAACTGGAGAATCATACAATGCAATACAGTATTTAAAACTTAGCAATATGAGGGAAGGGAGCAATAATGACAATTGTTCTTTAAGTCTGTGCTGAAAGCAGGCTGAGAGGAAGTTTGGTCTGCCAGAGAGGCAGCAGTCTGGGTGCTGGGTGGCCTTGGCCTTGCTGGCTGTCCTGTTTACTCCTCACATCTCAACCAGACGTTGAACCCCTCTGTTTATACATTGCTTCCCAAGTCATGCCTCTGCCTGGGAGGAAGACATGATCAAGCTTTTCATCACACTTTAAACAAGGATAGAGCTGGCAAATGGTTTTTCAAAGCCAGCATAGTGATGTAGTAAATAGCTCCAAGAGACCTCTCTGTGGTGACAGTGCAGATCACAGCTATCAAAGAACAGAGGGTACCTGTCAGTTTAATTTGAAATGCAGTGGTAACACTTACAGAATTCTATAATTTTGTTAAAAGGCTGCGATTTGTTTTGTCACCAAATTTCCCAGAAAGTCTCTGCTTAAGTTCCCCATGCTTATACAGTTACCCTTTTCAGTGAGGGTCTCTCCAAATGAAGAGAACATTTTGTTAGCATAGCTGAAATGACTGTTCTAGGAAAGTCTCCAGCCCAAGGAGTTTTGAGCATGCCTAATCATATGGATGGAACTGCCCAAAAGATTACTTTGGTCCCCACTGAATTTGGAGAATTTCTAGGTCTTTCCATCTAGAAACAAGTTCATCTATGAAAGTTGAGATGAAGGTATTTTCTTAGGATCTATATGTGTCTAAACTCCTTATGTTGAGTTTAGTAACATATGGATCCCTAATACTCTGATCCTAGAGCTAAAAATCTTGCTACAAAATTCAAGTGCACACTGAATCTTTTTCATTGTTTCTGAAATTCCGGTGATAATAAAAGCCATTTAGCTTTGCTAAGCAATTATTTAGCTCCTTAATAAACTGCTTGTCAAAAGAAGAGATTTGGCCAGAGTTTCAGTTAGCCAAGTACTACTGCACATCTGAGGACAAAATGTGCGCACTAAATGGCTCACAACAGGCCACAACAGAACCTGGTCTTGCCCTCCACACTAAACCCGGACAAGGAAGAAGCAAAGGTGTTGGATACCACAACTGCATATCATCCAAAAGGTGTCCTCCAGCAGGGAAATTCCCAGCTGAGCAAATCCAACTATTCTCTAGTATCGTCCTCCTCTTTGCAGATAACACAAGGGTGCAAAAATACACAGCACTATCACACTGTTTTGGTAACAAGAGAAAATAATTTTGTCCCATCAGCTCTGCCAGCTACACAAGCAGGGTACAGCCACAGCACATGCCTCACAGCCAACTTTATCCCCTGGAGCCATTGCTGATGAGAGGGAGCAACAGCCTGGATCAGTGCGGGGGTAGGTTGGGCAGGACTGCCCAGCCACAAAGCCACCACCACATCTCACAACCAGGAGCAGATGTACTGGGCTGCCCTGAGAAAAGGGATGTTCAGCCCTGCTGCTGTGTGAGCTCAAATAATCAATGACCATCAGGAGGGTGGTCACTGACAGTACACATCTGTGCCCCCTTTGTGCAAGCTCCGGACACCACTGACCCTCAACAACAGAAGTACATAATGAAAATGAAAAATAAATTACCAGCTGTTTGATTCTTCCATTAGAAATTATATTTAAATGAATTTATGACAAAGAACATCACTTGCAGTACTATTCACTTGCTTTGAATACTGTGGGAGGAAGTTAGGGTTTGCAGTGCTTTTTCATCACATGTAAAGGATAACCTGCACCTCACCTCACTGCGGGGGTGAGGAGAAGGCCATCATCTCCCTGGTGCTTGGCTTCTGTGTCCAAACCGCTGCTGCACAGTATCAATGGCAGACGGTCACACTCCTGTGTCTGCCCCATCACACTCACACAAATCACCTCACCTGCTTTAGGTCACAACCGTGTGCTGCCAGAGAGTGACAAACACCCCTCTCCTGTTGCAATATCTCCTTCAGCAGAGGAAGAGCCTTGGGGCCATGCCAGAGCTTGGGAAAGCAGAGGTGGGGTCAGTTGTTTCCTCTGCTCCCTGTGTGCTGCAACATAACAAAGTATCCCGATGTCCTGGCAGCACCGAGTGGTCTGGACTGCATCATGCTAAAAAAAATACTTGACTGTTCACTTCAGTGATAAATAACATTCAGAATACATAAAAATATGAGCTGGTGAAATATTAAAACTCATTAAAATCCCATTTCATTCCACTTTGGAGGAAACAAGGTTCTGTACACTTCCTTGTAGTTGCTGTAAACACCTCAAGGCTCCTCAGGTCCTGGACAAGGAGAGGGGAAGCACATACCTTTCTCACAAATGTACATCCCCTGGTGCACCATGGGATGAAACACCCTTCCTACCAAACTGTTTTCAGCAGGAGTTGGAATTTATCCCATGCTTTTAATCTGACCATAAACAGCAACATTGCATTTGTCTCTCTCATTTCTGAATGTTGTTTATACTCACTTGGATGTAGCGAAGGCTGGGTAGTCCATCTGGATTTCTTCCCCTGCTGCTTTTTTTTCAAGGGTAATTAATAAACCCTATCCTGTTTACTGTTCCCACTATGAACCCCCAGAAACAGGGAGTTGTGGTGATTCACCTCAGTTGTTTTGAATTCAGTGAGGGTGGAAAAAAAAAAAAGTTACATGCATGTCAGTACTTTCTAAAGAGGTATGAAATGACAGTGGCTCTCAAGAAGAGTCAGCACCATTTCTGTTAATTCAGTGAGGCCAAAATAGCAGAAAGATGCACCCATGGCATTTAACAGTATGTACAAAACTGAAGAGAGCTCACATCATGTCTGGGCACTTCCAACCATGTGCTCAAAACTCTCAGCAATCCAGCAGAAGTATTTTCATCTAAATATTTGAAAGATCTTTGCATCCAGTGAGCTAAGCAGTTGTAATAGCCTGGACATTTGTCTTGGAGCACTTGGTAAAAGCATACAAGGACCTTTTCTAATAGGAAGCCTGTATGAATACCTGTATACATACTAATGCATGTGCCAGGAATTGCTGCAAACACACAAATTATGATACTTCTGAGCTTTATTTAGAGCATTGTAAATAGAAGCAGAAATCAACTACTATATTAGGCTGAAAACCTGTCTCACGTGAGAGTGGTTGTTGGGAGGCACACCAGTCTCTACTTACTTTTAGAGAGAAGCTGCCCTATGAAATATTTTTCTTGGCTAGAGTCTATGAAAAGTTAACTGTAGTTTTCTAAGCAAGAGGAGGCAGGAGAGTGGGCTGGTTGCTGCCCTAATTTCCTAGGAAAAATTCCTAGGCAGAGCTCTTTGTCCAGTTTTAGAGAGAGTGGCCAGACTTCTGGGTATTTTTATATGTCAGAAACTAATCCTAGTAGAGTTTATATATAGTAAAGAACTGTCACAAAGGGTGCTAAAAGCTAATTCATCCCAGCAGTCTCTCTAAAAGAGGCTGCCATGATACACCCAGACCCTCCAGTCACATCTGTGCTGCACATTGCAGGGATAATTCCAGATGCAAGACACAGAATTCCAGAAACACTCTCTGAAAATTTATCTATAATACCCCTCAGTCTAGTATAGCAGCACAGCACTTATTAAATCTGATTTTTAATGTCACAGAATAACTCCACAGATCATAGTGGGGTTATCTGCTTTCCCACCCACTGTCCATTGGAGAAGACCAGATGGATGTCACATTTCTTCCTGAAGAGATGGGATGGAAACTGCACCACTTCTTGGGCTAATCTCTACTAGACCATTAATACCCAGTGGGAGCACACCTGCCTATGTGGTGTCAGATCATCTCTGCTTACAGAGATTTACACTCTTTGTTCTATAGCAATTAAGGCATAAGGGAAGCTTCAGATGGTGATTTGGTGGCCCAGTAGGGTCAACAACATGTGGTTTCATCACAAGTCCCTTCTTTAGAGCAAATTATGTGTTAACTGTTCAGCAAACAACAGAAGCAAGAAAAGCCTTGGATGCAGATAAACACAGACACGGCTTCTTGTTCTCATTTGAAATAGAAAATTTAAGCACTGATGTTTAGATAGACGCTCCTCTAGCAGCTTCTTGCCTGCTGCTCACTTTCACATAAGCCTTTATAGTTTAAAACATGTTTGAGGCTTCTAATTACTTAGGAATGCTTTTCATGAAAGCTGTCCTGAAGTTCCACCCCTCTGAATGTCCTTGGTATCCCTATGTGGGCTGTGGTTCTTATCCCTCCTGTTCTCCTACTGTGTTACAGGCTTTTCTTCCCAGTCTGACTATGTACATTGCAGAAATGGTCTTTTGCTTTCCAAAATGCACCGTAATGTAGTACAGGACAAATGACCTGAGCAGGGATTTCAAACTAAGCCCCTGAACCATGATTGCAGGGGGGTTTCCAGCCCGGGCAGACACCTCTCAATGTCAAAATGCTCAGCACAAAATGTCCACATTGTCTAACAATAAGTAATAAAGGATAAAGTTTAGGTGGAATTTTTTTAGATTTGCCCAAAAAGACAATAAAACATTTAGCAAAATTTAAAAAAAATAAATAAAGATTCTGCAGTAAACATTGATTGCTGGAATTGTAAATAAAAATAAAAAAACAACCCCAAAAGAATTCTTAAAAATAGATTCAACTAAAATATATTTACATGATTTGGGTATAGTTATTCTCTACCAGTGCCAATAGCAGATACACTCATGGGGACAGATTTATTTAGAGGTATTTAGTAAGATGATACAGATACAGAGATCAGTTTAAAAAATCCTAAAACTGCTGCAGTTAGGAAGAGTTTTCCATACATTGACTGTTCTTACTTTTTTCTACAAGTTCAAACCATCAGCCAGTGCTGTGGACAGAATAAAGGTTTAGATTGACTTTTGATTTGAAGCTGCACACCAGTTCTCCTGCTCCTGAGTGCATCCCCTGCTCTGGCTGCTCCCCAGTGCTTACGAGATACACCAACTCCAGCCCTTTCTCACAGACACAGAGCAGCTTGCATGGGAGGATATCAAAATATTTGAAAAACTCACATGTGCAGGAGATGGAGATGACCAAAAACCATCTTGAGTTTTCAACAGCATGGTGGAGGAGTTAGAAACTTTCCATTGCATAATATCAAATCTGCCCTTATGACCAGCCATATCTGAGATAAAATAAGATTAGGCTGCAACTAAATTTTTATTTCATTCCAACAGCCCTGGGGAATCGTATTCTGCTTAGAGAGAAACACTAAGTTTGGGAGCATGGATCAGTAGAACTGGGTTAGTAAGGGAGCAGGGAGAAGGTAACACTTGGAAAGGGGAATTAGAAAAAAAAAAAAAAAATGGAGACTTTTCAGAACTGTAGGTATTTTCATCTCTCCTGGACAGGGCACCCCCTAGCTTGGTGCAAAAGTTGTCTCAAGTTGAGAGCACCATTTCCCTGGGTTCTCATTTGATCGGGGTGGCAGATAGATAAGGCTGATGCAGAACATCTCAGTAAGCAGCAACGCTGAGGCAATACTCTGAATTTAAAGGTCACATGAAGGGGCCTGGAGTTAGGGGCCTTCATCCCTGCCATCAAGAGCTGTGGATCTTCAAAGGAAGGTAACAAATATGCATATGACAAAGCCAGGCACTACTTGTGTACTTAGCATAAAATAAAAGTGTTCCTCAGGCTACTGGGCAAAGAAACACAAAGATACTAGGAAAGCAAAACAATATTTTTTAAAAGCATGAAAGTCAAATCAGAAATCCTAATTTTGAGGGGAAGGCATGGCAAAAGGAAAGACATATTTCTATTCTGATCTTTCTTACTAAGACAGGAACAGTGCTGGAGAAAGGAGATTTCCATGGTCAGCAAAGGCAGACATGGAGATGCATCTTTAGTGGTAAAAGTTTTTTCTAAAAGTACTTAATTTATTTATCCAAAATGGTATCAAGAAAAATAATCAGTTTAACATTCTCTTTTGCTTCTATGAAGCAAGGTCACAGTAAGAGGGTTACTAGCACAGGTACACCAGGCAGCTTTTTTTTTTTTCTGTCTCAGGCACCCAGTTGTAGATATAACACACATTTATTTTTAGCTGCAGAGCATTTACAGTTTGCTCTTAATTGGATTTTCCTTCAAAGAAAGAAATGAGTAAGTAACAGACAAAAGTTCATGAACTCAAATCAGTGGTGCAAATCTCTTAGTTCAAAATCATTTGAACTTTGCTGAATTTCCAGATCTGAAGTGTAATGTGTGATTTATGGTGCTGCTGAGTGCAGCTGTGACACTGACACAGACCAGAGCCACACAAAGTGCTATTTGGGGGGAGCGGAAATTGTTTCATAGGAAGTGTGAGAAATAAAGCTTTAATTTTTCAGTTTTAAGATCATTTACTGTCTAGTCACGACATTTTCCCATTCAGATGATTAAATGCATATTTGTCAAATCCCAAAGGATCCAGAATCATTGCCTTAGCTAGTTCTACACTGGAGTTGACCCCAGTGCTGCAAGATTTACCCGAAGCTCTCAAAGGAGTCTGAAATTTGCGTTTCCAAGTCCTTCGTTTTGCATTCCATGTTGACAAAAAGCCATACACATGTCCAGCCCAAAAGCACCAGATTTTAATACTTGTAGCAGATAGGAAACAACTTCTTCCAATGAGAGTCACAGCTGCCTCAGGTATTAGTGCATCACGTTTTTCTCATACTGAAATTTCTGAAAATTAGTATTTTAAACTAAAGAATAGATCGAAAATAGAAGATCAACAATTAGATCAACTATGCAGAAAGAATATGCTTGTCCTCAGGCTCAGCTCTAGCATATCAACTATTATCAACTTTGAATTTCTTTTCTATGTTTCTGATGGAAATAGTAAAAGATTACTGATTTCATAGCTGTCATTTGCTTGTAGTGTGATAAATTATTTCAATAGAATCCTGTGTCAATCTTCTGCTTTGATACATGCAAATTGATTTTAAGTTAAATTATACAGTGGAAATCCATTCTTCTCATTGTTTATAAGGGTGGAAAGGAAGAAAAAATTTGTTCAAGTGATCTTTAGAAGAGTATCAGTATCTACCCTTCCCAGGACAAGCATTACAAAGGGGTGCTGAGGCAGATTATTTTCAGCATTGCTTTTGGAGCAAACTGCTGCACAATTGAAGTGGCTCACCTTGTAACAAAGCAGAGAAGTCTTTGAGTGCTACCCCAAAAGAGTCACAGCAAGACCCCGCTCTGCCCCTCCGTGCAGTGCAGTTGCTCTCTTTTAAACATATTTACTGAGACCGTTCATCTGCAAAATGGATACCGGTCTATCCACAGCAAGGAGGAGAGCTCAGGTGTAGCACACCAATGCTCAGCCCCCAGTGACACAGCCTGAGCAACAGTCATCTCAGAAGCAGAAATTACTTTCAACAGAAAAGCAACTGAAAGGAGTAAAAATCACATATTTGACTAAGTACCCAGGATGCAATAAAATATCCATCACAAAGTACTTCACTGATAATCTACAAAAACAACAACAAAGTAACACTATACAGCGAGCCAAAATTACCAAATCAATTCATAAGACTTTACTGTCTGCTTTGGTACTGGTTTGCCACATGGAAGGTACAGAAGGAATATACTGATCTTTTACTGTATGGAAGATCCTCAAGGAACACAGAGTGCATTGAGGAAATCTGTAGACACAATTTGCTAGCAATAACAGGTGATGCAGATTGTCAGGGTCAAATGTCAGAAAACTGAAAGACATTCTCAAGTCTTGCTCATTCCTTTTAGGCATGGGAATCCTCCAGATAATCTAGTTTTCCCCTATAGTTATACTATATTTATTTGAAAATACTTGTCCAAGGTACATACTTGGATTAATGAACATATGGGAAGTCACAAGACTGAAATAATCTCACCAAAATCTGACAACACATTTAAAAAAGATAGGATGACCAATTCTCCATGGCTAATACCCAGATTTGGCCTACATTATCTTAGATTAAACCAAGTATCACAAATCCAAACCTTGGAATATGGAAATTCTATTATTACAGTGCTGAACTAATGGAAAACACTATGCAGCAACTAGCACAGTCATAGGGTTTAGAAGCTAATAACGCTACAAGCACTGAAAATACACCTAATGGGTAAAGAATGTTTCCGATTAAACTTTTGGTGATATGAGTAACTATGCCCTGCAGAACAACTCCCAAGTGCAAGGCACAAAATAACCTCTAGCACTAAATCTGACAATAAATCATTTCAGAAACATTCTTCTTGTTCACATGGGAAACTTGCCTGAAAAATCTCAGTCATGAAGACTGCATGTTTGCAAATTAATACTGAACTGGTAGAAATAATGAGTCAGTCAGTGGGTACGTATTCTATGGAGATTAGTTCCATAGAAAGTATTGGAAGTGGATAACCATAGCTAGTTTTGCAGTTAGCATAAGTAACAAAGGCTACACCAGTCTGGATGAGACTGTTCTTATCTTCACTTCATCTTGTTTTCATCACCTGTTCATGCGATACAAAAAAATTATACTAAATGTTAAATAAACAAATAAATTTTATAAATTATCCATTTCAGTAACACTTATCAGTTGAGATAATTTTTTGTCATCAGCAGCACTGGGACAGTTTCTGAGCAGAATTCTTCAGCAGCATGAAAAAGACAAATCAAAGAAAAACCTGAAGACAGGATTATGTTTAAACCAGCAAGGAAACAAAATATTTAGAAAAAAGGAAAAATATTTTTTCTCCAGGGAGTAGTAAAAGAGGTAGTGAGACACAAATTTCAACTCTTTATAACTTTGATTTCCCAGCTGTAACTATTTCAACTATTTACTGAGATCATAAATTACACACAAGGCGTGAATATGCTTTGGCATTGAAATGACTGATCCAGATCAGACAGAATGATAGAATAGTAGAATGATTTGGGCTGGAAGGCACCTTAAAGTACACCTCATTCATTTTCATTTCTCAGGCTCTTCCTTAAAGATGTTCCAACTTGTTGATCCTTATAAAACTTTTCCCTTAGAGAGGACTTTCTAGAAATATGTTTATGTTAGACCTGGATACGTCAGCCTGTGAGGCACAAGGAGAGTGCCTGACTAAAAGCTCCCAGTAAGCGGAAGCAGACACAGCCCCTGCCATGCCTGGCTGCCTGTTGTCTCACCAGGAGTTCTGCTGCAGTGGGAGTTTCTCGAGCAGATAGTTAGTGGAGTTTTAATTAACCAAGTGTCTGACTGTTCCAACTGAATAGAGGAGAAACTGTTTGTCCAAAGAGGCTCATGTAGGACATTTTCAAGAATCTATACACTTGCTAAAATGGCAGACACTCAACATGCCCACAGGCTTTCATTCTTTCAATATTTGTGATTTAGTAACACACACTGGGTTTGGCTTAATAAAGTTATTTGGAAGGAGAAAAGGGAATAGAGAGCAAGGATGGCTTGTGTCTTCTCAGAAAAAAAGAGAAAAATCCATGTAAATAAAATCAGCTGATCTTTTGATTTAACTTTTAGTTTCAGAATATTTTGCACATGTATTTACAGATGGAGGACTGGGCAGATTTCTCATATAATTCATTTGGAACCTATTCCTTTAACCATTCCCATTTTGCACCAAAAACTACAACAAAGAAACTCTTTCATTTAGCTTGAAACAAAATGAATAAGGCATGCACATGAAAGTGCAGCCTGACATTTATTTACAATAAAAAAGCAAATTTTACAGAAGACCACCAGTACTCCTTAGTTTCATCACAAGTCACACAGAGGTCTTTTGCTGTCACTCCACTTAATGCAGATAGGCCAGTAAACGCCACACTGAACACAGCAAGGAACAGTGCTGCATCAAAACAGCTGGAACCTGATCCTCCAGGATTGAATTTGCACATAGAAGTGCTCTCCTTGGCAAACCAAAAGCAGAATCCTGAAATCCAGGTCACATTTCATAAAGGGGTAGACCTTTCATCTCCATGTTGGTCAGAAATCAGAACTTATACACGTGACTAAAGCTGCCAATAATTCCCTGTTCTCCAGGTTCTCTGAGAAAATACAAACAGCTGATTTAGGAAGGAAATCCCTTTGGAATTCCAAACTTTTAGGACTTAAATATTTTTTCTTTCATTTTTCTCTCCCTCCTTAAACTGGAACTAAATACCATGTTATGATTATTGAGGTGTAGAGGACATACACAAAATAAGTGTAGACTGCCATTCAGTCTCACTTTGGATCCTGAGAAGACAGAACAACCCCCGTCCCCTCACAGTCGTCACTTCCCTGCTCCATGTCACTGAGCAAGTAGGGCTTGAACAGCTCTTCTCCCCTTGTCACCATTCCCAGAACTCTCCTTCACCAGAGAGAGTTCTCCTTTGTATTTTGCATGTATCATAAGGTTACAATTATTTGAGAGATAGACAACAAACAGAAGCCTATTTTTCTCCTCCACATCAACACGCATACTCTCTCTTGCTTTTTTCCCTGCACACACCTTTCACATCTATTAGCCATAAATATTTAATATTCACAGTGTGCTACAGAAAAATCTTTTCATGAGGTTGTTATCCATCACTTTAATGCCATTCTGAAAAATAAGCTTGATTTAGAACTGTGTATTTTCTCAAAATCTATCTTTTATGAGCTTTCCCCACCAAACAGATCTGTTTATGAGAAGTTATGGTTCTTGCATGAGCTGTATTTTCTGTATGGCATTAAAGTACAGGGAAGGGCATAGGCTTCCATTATTCACTGAAAAAGCAACAGCGACTTAAAAGCCAGCACACAAAACCTTAATGGAAAATACCCTCAAGTCCCAGTATACCAGTGGGTTTGAAGGCTTCAGCATTTTCCTTACCTCAGTCACAAAAACTTGTTGTAGCCTGGGGCACACCAGGGAGCTGGAAGTCCAAAATTAGTACTCAGTCCTGTACCAGTGCTGGGCTGGTTTCCCTCTTCCTAAAGCATCTCAGGACAGCACACACATGAACAAAGGTACAGGCAAAACTCACAGGCAGGATGTTTGAGTACTCAGATTGTCTGACCCATTACATTCTCCCTTCCTCACTTCTCCAGGCACAAGTGAGGCTTCATTTTTTGAAATGTCAGATATTAAACACTCCTAATTTTTCTTCTCTTTGCCTTTGCTGGAAGATATCCTGTTCCCCCAGCTGCAGACCCCTTTGAGCTATTTAAATTGTCAAATAGGACAGGTGCCTACAGAGGAAACAGTGTATGAGAGGAGGGGTGTGGAAGAAGAGCCTAAAGGTAAAAGAGTGGAAGCCAGAGGAGAAATGGAGTTACAACAGTGGAGGTATCACAACAGAAAAGATGAGGGAGGGGGCACAGAGCTAGAAGGCATGGGACGTGAGTAGGTCAGAAAAGGAGTGGAACATGGACAAGAAAATCAAGACTGGCAGGAAAAGGAAGGGAAGCAGCCTCTTTGCATTACAAGTTTTTATGTGCGAGTTTTCCCTCTTGATTCTTTCACTGAGAGTCACCAACAAAACAGAAGACACAGTTAAGCTGGTTAGTAGCTCTGGCTCTGAGTCTCTCTGTTATTATCCTCCTTTTCATCCCTTTCCTT
Source organism: Pardalotus punctatus (assembly GCA_013400915.1). Lineage (NCBI taxonomy): Eukaryota > Metazoa > Chordata > Aves > Passeriformes > Pardalotidae > Pardalotus > Pardalotus punctatus. The sequence goes on along the minus strand of VZTX01000282.1, from coordinate 177,379 downwards.
CCCCCGTGGACTGTGTGGGCAAACGCTGACAAACAATCCTGCCAAGGCCAACTTCAACTTCACGTCAGCCCTTCTGCTTCATTGCCTCTCAGCCTTCTTGTCCCTCCAGAAGTATCACGTCACCAGCTGTGGAGGACTGAAGTTCCCAAGGTGTCATCCTTCCTTTACTCAGCTGACATTCAGTAAAAACCCCTTGAGTACTTAGAGGTTATGCTTATTTGGCAAGAGATTAGAATTAAAATCTACTATCACACTAATAGAGATTTCTTTGCTGAAGTGACTGGTGGTGATTGCAGCTGCTTATCATTTGCGATGTTTTGGGCTTCAGGCATTGTAAGGTACACAGAAAACAGCCTGGGCTTGTTTCTCTTTTAGAAATAAATATACAAAATGCTGTTTTCTCTGAGCTCAGAACTTTTCCATACCAGCACCACAGACAGTAATGGGGATTTTCCTGCAAGTATGGATTAAGTTTGGCCCTTGTGCTTCTTAGCTGCAAAATCTTTTAATATATTTTGTGACTCTTATGATACACTATTGAAAGTCTTCAGGTTGACATGTCTGATGGACATGTGCAGCTGTGCTGGAGGTGTAGATGTATGCATGGAAACTTAGGAGTTTAATCAAGGCCATTGTTCCCCCCACAAAACAACAGCAACAAGCCCAGCAGCAAAACTTTGTGCTGTGGCCAATGGGGATTTTGAGATATGCACCATAAGAAGGACTATCACTGATTTCAATATCTTGAGGGAAAGCAGAGGACAGCTTCATAGCAAAATTCAGAATTGTAATTTAGTTTCCTTAATTTATTTCCCCATTAATACCGAGACAATTTTTATGTACAGCTTTTAAAATGTACTTGCAAATACGAAAAAGATACTAGATAACATTAAGCTTTTTTTTCCAAGCATTCTAGATGCACTTTAAGTGATTAATTGCTATGGTTGTCTGTTATAAAATAATAACCTGTGCTTAACCTTTAAATTTCATCAGCATGGATCAGTTTGTTACTGGCATATGCCATTGCTTCCCCATTCCTTATCTGGTGATTAGTTCCAACTGTCTTTAGTGCTAAATGAGTCATTTTCCAAGCAAGATAGAACAGTGCAGGCAAGCCTCTTACAACAAACCACCAGCTCGGTGGAATCATCAGTGAATCCATCATGTGGCTTCCACATGGCCCCTTCTCTCTTCCTGGAGGCAGTTGACAAACTACAGTGGGATTTTCCATGAGAATTTTGCCAAAATTCAAAAGCAGAGAACAAAGTGGGATATATTCTTTATGGTAAATAGTAAATTGAAGCCTATTTAATTGCAATGTGGTTTGTTCCTTTATCTTCTTGAACTATGATGTGCCAAGACAAGTAGTCTTTGGGAATAATAATCAAGCAACAACACTAAAGCCTTATCAATTTGCTCCTTACCAGCTGTTCTTCAGTGTCATGGAGAATCACTACCCAGTATGGAAAGGGCTGAAGAATAAAAGATACCATGGAAATTGAATTTATCAGTTGCTCTGTATTTTTCTCTGATGCTGCTGATGGCTGTGATGTTTTCTCCTAGGCTTGCAGTCACACTGTAAGTCTGCTGTACTGCCAGCTCAGTCCTCACCTCCTTTTCAGCATCACTTCTGCTATGGAAAAACTCAAGCACAACATAAAGAAGGAAAATGACAGGTTTATGCATCCCTCACAGGGACACAGACAGCCCTCATCTGTACTCAAAAATACACAGCCACACTCCAGTTAAGGTTTACAGTCTTATTTCTATCCCTAACATGAAAGACCCTTGCTGCACGTGCTACTGAAGAAAAAACTGCAGCATCCCTTCGTCTTTCCCTCTGATCAGACCAAGGCCAAGCCTGGACACAGGCAAAGTAAACAGTTACCTCAGGCAGTGTAGCAGCAATGCTGCTGATGTGCATTTGCCTCCAGCTGAATTGCAAAAAGGCAGGAGTTGCCTTAAGCAACTCAAAGATCCAGAAGCATAAGAAGAAGGATTACTGTTAGTAGACCCCATTTTTCCTGTAAAAATCATCAGCTGCCACCCTATTCTGTCCTGGCCATTTTCTTTGGTGTAGTGAAATTCAGTTCTGCATACCCTGCTGAACCAGTTCTGGGGTCTGGAGCTCTGAGACAGACACTGACCTGGGGACAACTATGCATCTGATGGCAGGACCTGGTCAGCAGTGCCTGTTATACACATCCTGTGTTTGCTGTGGAGCTGAATGGAGCTAGAAAAGCGTAGCCAAATCTCTGGAAGTTCCAGAACTGGAGCATGATTTGTACTCTTGCTGCAAAAAACAACACTGTAAGAAGAGGGGGAATTCAGCTTCCATACTGAAAATGTAAATGTCTGCATTAAAACAAAACAGAACAAAACAAAACAGTAAAACCTAGGAGGATTAAATAAAAAATACCAAAACACAGCTGTAAAATTACTGTTGGATGTCTTTCAGCTTTCCTCAACTACCTCCTTCTTTCTGGCTTCTCTGCAATTCAGAGAAACAGCACTCCCTTCCCAGCCTTAGAGTCGCAGCCACCTGGGCTGTTGGCATCCAAGGGTGCCAGAGTTTGCAGGGAAACAGGACCCTGAAGGTCTGCAAAAGCCGCTTTCTTCAAATCTGGCCTTGCATCATGATTCATTCATGTGTGAGACAGAGACAACACTGTCACACATAATTGCAGAGGTTAAATGAAAATTTGTTTGCAGAGCTCCCTGGAGCGAAAGGTGAGAGACTGCATACAAATTAAAATATTAGATACAATTTGTTATTATTTATACACTCTATTAATTCCATTTATGCATATTTCAAAAACACTCCTTCAAAGCACACCAAGATAATGAAAAAATTGTCACCCCATTCGGTCTCACAGTTTCTAGATTCTACTCTTTGCTGCTGTTAAGCTTTTTCCCTTCCTTCTTACTGAGAATGTTTTTGTTTGGATATTTGCATTAAGTCAAGATGAAGCATTTGGCCATGACTGCTGCTTATTCCTCACTTGCTGCAATCTCTATTTTCCCCTTGCAGTACAGAAACCTGTCCCATTTTATACAAGGACCGTGGGAGCAATAAAAACAAGCAAAGGCAGACAAGCTCTCTACAGGAAAGCGACCACTCATCAGGAATGACAGATACAGACAGAGAACAGCCAACAGGCTGAAAATTCATTGACTTAAACACCAAGCAGCAGTCCTCAGCCCCTTTTTGCTCTCACACATCAGGATCTGTTTTCAATGCCTGCATCCGAGATCTTGCCATGCAGCCACCAGCAGAGACAAATTCTTCCCCCAGCCCCAGATCTTCAGCATATTTAGAAACCATTTTTCATTTTTCCATGCAGATAGAAAAGAAGAAACTATAAATAGGATATGACAGTCCACAGGGATTCTGATTTGCTTTTCAGCAAACTAAGAACATTGCCTGGTGGCCATTTCTTGGGAAGTTGAGCCCTGGGGGTCAACTGCCCTGTATTCAGTAGGTACCTGCAGAGCACACCCAGCACCAGAGCTACTCCAGCACACCTTCAGTGGTAACTGGAGTGTTTTGTCTTGTAACTCACAGTTCACGCTGTTCAGGTGACTGAACAGTTCACCCTGAATGATATCCAGTTTGTCTAATTTCAAGCTCCAATATCCCAGTGTGCTGGATGACCACCAAAGATAGACATTGATTGTCATCAGTGGAAGATGCATCTGGTTTATTCCTACAAAACACCCATTCTCTTCCCAGAAGGAGACAGTTTAGATAATCTGATGCTGTCCATGGCTGATCTGGTTATTAGCTGGGAACCCTGACATAATCCAAGCCTTGCACAGTCACAAGCAGCCTAAGTATCTCCAGCCCTTAGGTTGCACAAGTCACCAGTGAGAGGAGCAGAGATCCAGGAGCACTCCTTTACCAGCCATGTGCAATTTAAGGGTTAAAAATTCTCAGCCATTGCTGTTTCAGTCCTAAGAGCATGCAGCTAAACTTTATCTTGGCTGAAGGAAAAAGTCTCCAGGTTAGGCAGCTGCCATTCCTAGATGCAAGCAACAAAATGCACGTGAAGAAAAGCTAACAAGTGGATGCTGGCTACTTTCTGTGCACGGCCTTCACTTTGTCACAGCTTCTCTTTCCTGGCCTTTCAAGACTTCTAATCCTCCAGACTCATCAGCATTGCTCCCTGTGGGAGCAGCACATCCATAAATTTAAATATTTCTGAATAAATGTGCCTTGTCCAAACACTCACACTTAACACACCACCTCCCAGAATGCTAATAAAATCGGTATGGCTGAAGAGCATTTTTCATCTTCCAATTTTTCATTCCCTGGGGAATGTCTCCAAAAACAGATGTAACCAAGTAGGTTTTGGCTTGGCTTGGGTTTTTGTTATTCTGTTTGATGCTTTCCAGTAGCTACACAGTTTTCAGTACAAGTAAAGCCTGGTGAAAAAAACAAACAAAAAAAAGCCCCTTTGAATTTGCAGATAGCTTGTGGGTGAAACATATGCAGATGCTGCTTCAAGATCAGCCTTACTCATTAATTTTTAGACCTCATAATAAAATTGAGACATGAAGGGATTTCCACTGTTTAGAAATATCCCAATTCTTTTGCCAAAATAAGGACACAAAGGAAGGAACAGAACATCTAGCATGTGTAATAAGCCTCAACTTTGCCAAGATCCATTATTTGACAAGAAAATCCTGACAAGAAGATGAGCAAGGCATAGATCAGGCTTTCTTAAGGAAAATGAAGGTATTTGTTTAGCTCAGAACTGGGCACTGGAATTTGAAAATGAACTGGACCATTTCCAGAATGTAAGGGAACACATTGTTCCAGTGGTTGCTTCATCTCAGCAGATATATCTTGTGAAACTGAAGTTGGAATCCAAATTCCAAGCTGCTTCCAATCAATGATTTATTGAACCAGACTAATGGGATCGTTAGCATTCCCAGATTTATGCTGAGAGTTATGGCAATTGTCATCACTACTAGATATTGCTTTCTTCATTTAGTTACCTTGCTAGTAAAAGATGTCTGATGATAATTTAATGTGGCCGGGCAGTTCATCATAACAATTTCTTCATGGCCATAAACACAAACCAAAACCAGGAATAAAATAAAATACATGACTAGAAAAGGCACATTTAACATTGTATCATGTTAAATCATTAACAGTATGACCAGCAGTACTAGTGATATATAGATAGATACATATATAGATATGAGGCATATATGTACATAGATTTACATGTGTCTGTACATAGATGTACATACAATTAAAAGGGTGAATAGCCAAATTGGGTGTTATGTTTGTATTTGGGCATCAGAAGACATAATAAGATATCCAAACATTTTAGGATTTAAATTAATTTCTTTGTAATTTCCAAAGGCTCCTGTTCTACAGACCAGGACACTCACTCATTTCCACCCATCAAACCCCTCTGAAACAACCCAAAAGTATGTTCTTAGCACAGCTGTTCTTCCCTAAGAGCTTGTGTTGTCTATCTTTACACGGTATCAAACCAAAGCTTCTGGGTTTTTATCTTGAAGGTCATTTTAGCTAGTGTCTCCCAGTCTCCTTAAAATTATTAAAACCTTAATCCTATTTCTTCTACCTCACCATTTACTGTAAACATTTTGAACAACAGTCTATAAAAATATCCTGTTTATGTGGATTGCATCAATCATAGAATTATATAATACATCAGCATCAAACTCATGTTTGGAGGTCATCTTACTCTATCACATTGCTCAGGGCTTTGTCCAGCTTAGTTTTTTAATTTATCATCATCATCTTGTGCTCTAGTCCCCTAACCAGCTTATTGTCCCTCCATTAAGCTCTCTCAAGTTTGTGAATGTGTTTGTCATACTATAGGAACCAAAACAACACTCCAGATGCAGCTTTCCAAGTGCTGGGATAAAGAGAACATCCCCACATCTGGTGACTGTGCTGCACACACCCCGGTCCTGCTTTGTTACATCCTCCCTTTCTAGTCTCTCCCAATTGTTTGGTACAATTGCTCAGGACTTGTTGTTTTATGGGAAAGGCTTATTTAATAAGAAAAAAAAAAAACAAATCTGATTTTATCTATCTGATCTGGGCCCCAAAATCAGGAAGAGAAGGATGCTAAAATAGAACCCCATGAATTAGAAAAAAATAAGGAGTCTTACCCTGCAGTTAATGAAAACAGATTAAGTTAATGCAGAAGTGCAGGTATATTTCCATTTAACTCTGCACTAGAGATCACCCTCTTATTAAAAGGAGAGGAATTATTTTTTATTTGTCACACTCTACCTGAAGAAAACTGGCAACTAAAACCCCCCAAACTTAACCATAAAGCTGGGGAGAATAAGACATTAAATCCATTCAGTATAATTTCAGGCCTCTCAAGAGGGATTCTATACCTGAAGAAATTAAATTTTCTTTCAGAATAGCAAAGCATCTTTAGCCCTTTCATGACACTTCATGTATTACCCAAATTCAATTGTTCCATAAATAAACATACAGAGGGAAGGAGAAGAAAAACAAAGTGAATACAGGAACCTAAATTCCTCCTGAGACCTTTTGCTCAGTTGCTAGTAGTTCCATCCTATAATAGTTTTCCTAAAACAAGCTCATCAGACACAACAGTCAGACAGATATGTTCCTCCCCATAAAAAAGCTGATTATGAGAAGAAATTGGTATAAGACCATCAGTAACTTTTATTATGTCAACTAAACCCCGTTCTATTTGGGTCCTTTGTTTTCACAGAAATCTGAGACATTTTTTCCTGTTGGTCTGTGCTTTACCTCAGCCTTTGATGAACCCTCAGTGGCTTGTAGATAAAAATTTCCTAGTTTTTCATAGAATAATGGGTTTGATTTGGGTTCACAGCTTGGGTGGGATGGGATGGGACCTTTAAAGGTCAGCTGGTCCAACCCCACCACAAGGAGCAGGGGCATCTTCAACCAGAGCAGATCTCCAAGCCCTGCTCACAGACCTCATGCAGGTCACTTCTCTTTCTCTTATGGCCTTTTAGATCATCTAGCTCAGTCCAAGGCAAGCATTGGGGAGAGACAAAGAAAAGCAGAAACCAAGCTATCCAAGAAGGTACTTTTCCATCCAGCAACATACAGGCACAGTATAGCCTTTAGAAGAGTTGCTTACCATATTAAAATATGTACGTGTGGTAACAGGAAAAAAATCCAGTGATGGAGCCAGGCAACCTCAGACTTGCAGAGCAGACGAGAAGGTGATGTCTGCAATGGTTTGGAAATAACCATGATCCTGATTCAAGTGCAGAAGTAACCCTCTTGACTATGATTACCTCATGTCAGAAAAGCAAGGAAAGGGGCCTCAGGAGCAAAGAGTAGGTGACTCTCCAGATGCTTCCTGAGCAGGGTTTTGTTTTTACTATTGTTATTAATTTCCTAAGTTCTATTAAGTGGCACTTGGAAAAATATCACAGGCAATTTTAATTTGTTAATGTAAGTATATTCAGCTGTTATTTATTTATGCACCTTATTCAGACAGTATTAAAATAGCTGAGAAATCAGTACAATAATTTATCACTTGTTCTGACATTTGTTATAGTCAGAGCACTTATTTATTTTGGTCACTAACCACAAGCATTTCTAGGTCCTGTGGTTGTCCAAATGGGTACAAGAAGCTTCCAGATACTTAGAGAACTGTGAAGCAGAGGGTAACCCATTCTCACTAAAATAAGATCAACATTTTAAAACCAGGGATTAATAAAATTCTAAACATTAGCGTAACCCCTGAGTCACTTTACGCCAAATAGGATGTGCTTGTTTACATTCAGAGATAGCACATGAACACAGGAAGCCTTCCCCAACCTTCTTTTCTGTAATGGCTGTAAGATCATGTTTGCAACCTGGGCCAGGGAAAGAAAGATTTTATTTCAAGTTTTCACAGTGAGCAGAGAAGTTGACTGGGATTAACACCCCAACTACCAATACAGGAGATAGGCTAAATGTAAATGATTTTTCCAAAAGATGGGAAGATAGCACAGTTTTTGTCTTCTCAGTTTGTTATAGTCTTCAAAAGGGAAGATAATTTCTTAGTCAAATGCTTTCCATGGGTAAGTTTACAGCATGCAACTATTTGCTCAAGAGATTTTTGTTTGCAAGATCCAGGGGCTTCTGAAATTATGTCCTTTGTTCCACACCAGACCTTTTCTTCCACACCAGACCTTTTCTAAACAGAACTTTCAACAGGGTCAATTTTTTTTCCATAAGCACTGTGTTCCCTGTTCAGGGTTCAAGTGTGAAGGAAAGATTCCACCTTATTAACTTCCTCCCTGCACATTAAAGATATACTCCATCACCACTGTCCCACCAAGGGCAGTTTCCTTGTTTGCTGTTCTATGCAAGAAGTCAAGAAAAAATAGGCTGCATCCTGTAAACCTACACTTCTCCCCACAACCGCAGGTCAGAGCTGATGTGCCTTCCGCCAACAGGAAGCATTGAATTACACCTTAGGCATCCATTTGCCTTTACTCCTCTGGTATATATCAAATCTGATGCTCTCTGCCAACACACTAATATTCCCATTGCAGTGGTTTGAACAAATAAGACAAGGAATTAACTGTAAAAACACTAAGGAGAATAATTTATACAAGTCTCTTTTTCTTCTGTTCTCTAGAGCATTTTCAAACCAGTTTGTCTTTTTGCTGTATATACCCCCTTGGCCAAGACCCATGTAAAACAGCATTGGGAAAATGTGTTCTTTCATGTTGGCTGAAAAGCAAAAAGCTTGTGATTTTTTTCTCTTATTTATATGGCAAATGGATTTCCATTTGCTTCCAGCAAACAAATTGCTTTCCTAATAGAAATAAGCAAAAATTTGTTTGCATTTTAAATAAATTTGAAAAGATTTCATTATACATGTTTTTAGACAAAAGTTAATGGAATTAAAATACGTTTGATATTTCAATCTGTAGCAGGTTTCATGTTTCTGAGCCTAGGGTGGACAATGTGAAATCTTTTCGAGTTCACCTCCATGAACCCAGCTTTCATATTTCTCAAAGCCTTGTGCTCAATAATAGAAACAAATTTTTGCAGTAGGTCTTCGCATCTCCTGAAAACAATTCCTAGTAGTTTAGATGCAAGCAGCAAAAGACTGAGCTGAAAATCCATTTTCCAAGCCTGAGAACACATCAGTGGGTATCTATACAGGAAAAGAATGAATTGGACCCTCCCACCTACCTTCTAGACCTGCCCTTGTGATCCCAACCCTTGGAGGGTGACCACTCAGTGTAAGGCTGATGCTCTTGGATGTTAGGATCACTTAAATTAGCATTTAATTAGGACTTAAGACCTACCAGGAACTAAACTGAAAGAATAACCCTTAATTTTAATCAGGCCCTGAATCTTTGCACCCTCTGTCTGTAAAGGTAACAGACGTCCAGAAAAATGATGAGGAGCCTGTGGCAATATTTCATATTGTGAGTGAGTAGTCCATACACCACCTCTCTTGTCAAGTCAGCAACAATAAAACCAATTTCTTGCTGTGCCTGCAAGTGTCAAATATTTCCACTGCACACAGAGAGACCATCCTCAGATGCTGCTTGGAATTATTGCAACACAGGGAACTTTTCATATTTTTTTGCATAAACTGAGCTGAACCAGGGCACCATGGTAAAAATACATATAAATAAACAATGCTTTCACTTCTATTCAATTTACTTTAAAAGATAAATGAAAGGGAAAAAAAAAAAAAACAAAGAAATAAACAAACAAAAAGCACACACAAAAAATCCCAACAAACCAACCAAACAAAAGAATCACAGAACCACAAACCAGCCTGTATGTTGAAAGCATTTGTACTGTAGTCCTGGGACATATACAATTTACTTGCAGTTTATATGAAATAATAAGAGAAAAAATACAGTCCTTCCAACCTTTAAAAGCATTTCTCAGTCCAAAATAAAACCTCAAAAAGAAAATAAGCAAATTCTGCTTGAGGTGATGAGCTATTTGGATGTCAGGTCATCCTGACTTCTTAAAGTAAGAATTGAACATTATGATTTTTCTGTTTCACTCAAAGGCAAAGCCAAGCACAGTGATGGCAATTCTCCAGTCTTCAACTTTGAACAGCCCAGGTAGCCTTGAGTTCTGGTTATGATCTAGCATATGTGACTGTCACATTTTTGCTTCCATCACCCTAAAGACAGCATCTTATCTAAAGGTTAGATTGCACCCTAATGCAGCCTAGATGAAAATTTAATATCCAAGTTCTACAACTGTAGATTGCTGCATCTCAATTAGTAATGATCCAGGTACCCACTCCACTAAATTTACTGACTTGAAATGTGGAGGGTAAACTTAAACAGACATATATTTACTGCTTGGCTTCCAAATCAGGGCTTTCCCTTATACATACACCACAGTGTGAGTTTCTTTCAGGTAAAATACAGTATTAATTGATTTCCTCTCCTTCCCGATGAATTCGGCATCAATTACTTAAGCCAAGTCCATCTTTCTAGAAAGAAATATTCTATGTTTTGTGTCTGAACAGAGAATTAACACCAGACAAGAACTTTAGAACATGCTTTGTTCAAAAATGTGAAATCAGTTTCCTCACTGTGTTTTGTTTGCCTTATGCTTTTCAAAAGAGAAAGCAAAGAAATGCCGCGTAGTAAATCTTCACTCACTCACATACAGTGTAACTCTAGCTCTGTATGTAAACAAATGTGAATTTCTACTATACGAACATGTGATTTCAACTCTTAACTACAGGAACTTCAAATGCAAGTCCAGAAAGAGAGAGACACACAAGAACAGCCTTTAAATTACTCACTGCAATAAAACCCCAAGTCAAGAAAGCGCATTTCTGAGTCAGAACTCCCACATGAAGGCTCTCAAAACATAGTTACAAATATTAGGTAACAAACATCCTTGAGCAATCCTGGGTAAGAGGAAATTTTGGATTTATTTGATAAGTCTGTTATGAAGTGGTTCCACCTCATGCTTCTAAAAAGTGATCTAGTATGACAGATCCAAAACAAGAAAAAGATATCCTCGGGAAAAAAAAAATAGAAAAAAGCAACCAAACAAGGAAAACCCCACCTATTTCCCAACACATTCACACAAACACACGCATTTCCAGTCTCATAGACTTTCCTCTCATGTCTTGCCTTCTAACACCAGTTTCAAGAAAGACAGTCCTCCACCTTCCTCCCCACCTTGCACTCATGAAATCTTGAAAGTAAATAGAACAAAAGTGAAATGTGTGGCTACTTCAGCCTGCACCTCTTCTTGCCCAGTACATCATGCATCTCTAGTCCTTGAGCTCTGTGGAGTGGGAATTGTGTTAGTCCCCACTCGTATTAGATCACTCACCCAGGTGCCCTGCTCATGATCCTGTCTTTGGCAGGCCTGTGATTAATGAGGTTGTTTTCCCACAAAGTAGTGTGATACACACAGTAGACACGCAGTCCTTTCAGATATAAGAACACAGATTCCTCAGAGCTGCCTGTGATATCAAATCAACTCAACCCTGAAGGGATGGTATCTGAAGAAATAAAGTACAGGGGCTCAAGGTAATTTAAAGAGCTGTTTAGTCTGACACTTGGCAACAAATACTTGATTCATTCAGTCCAAATAATTTGTTTCTTCCTTCTGCAGCACTCTCCTCAAGTTGACTCCATCAGTTAGTTGGAACCAAAGCCACTACAACTTACCATTTCCCAAAGGAAAATCCCAACACCTCTAACAGGGCATTTCATTTCCTCCCCACGTACACCTTCGTTTGTACTGAGCATCTCTGACACACACTGCAGTCCTCATTTTAACTCTGACGTACTGCCTTCGGAATTTTATCCGCTTCAACCTGCCATCTCAGGTAATCTTCTGGTCAAAGTCATTGGCAGTTTGGTTTTGACAATCTACCAACTGTTCTTGCAATGTCAAGGTACCCCAAACTGAAGAAAATAACACATCTGTTGTTTTCAATAGCTGACATTTTAAGAGTTTGATAGAACCAGAAGAACCCTGACACAAGTATCCCCCACCATATTTCTTTTTTTGACCAGAAATCTCCCTCAAAGCAACAGCCATTTCTTCCAAACCCCCACCTTTCTCTGAACAAAGGTTTTTTTCCAATATTACTTCCTCTTAAATATAACATAGTAAATGGTGATGGCTACTACATTGCAAATGATAATGACCATTTCCCTTGACAGAAAAAATACGCAAAGTAGACCCGTCAAAGGCTCCATGATCCACTCCTTTTATCCCAATGCTAGTAGACCCTGTTAGGTTGTGTCATGACCACAAAAGCAGTTTTGTGGCATGGAAATTGACTGTAGCTTCCTTATAGCATCCTTCCTTAATTTGTTTATTTTAAGCTGCACGTATAGGCGATAAACAGCATATTTCTTAGCAAATCCTAATTTACAATCTAGCTCAGAAAAAGTGGCAGTTTGGATGAAGTCCTTTACTCCACCGATGAGGTACTTATTCCATGAACACCAGACAGCTCCATATTTGGGATTTGTCCTGTTCATCTCTCCTTCAGTTTATTCTATAATTAGCCACGTATTTAACTAATTGTTCATCTTTATCTTCCATCTCGTTGCACTGACTCCACAGAACTTAGCAGCCTGCTTGAAAACACTGGAGAAAGATTATTAGCTTTCTAAATATATGTATGTGTGTATATATATAAATATATAATTTTTTTTTTAGACAGTCCTCACTTCCTTTGCAGTTAGGAGAACCAGGAGGAACCTCAGCTATCCTAGCACAGGAGCACTCATCCCAGCCTTCAGAACTGCTCCTTCTAACAATCCCTAAGGGACTACCATTATAATCTGTCATTCTGATTCCATTGAGGCAATAGGTGCAGGCCTTGGAGAACCTTTCTGAACTTCCAACCACCACACAGGGTTTGAAGCAGACAAACAATCCATAAGTGCAATGAAACTCATCTTTTATATCCCACTCTAGTAGTGAAACAAATACAACAAAAGCATTCTCCACATGAGGGATTTTCAAATCACTACAAGTCCAAAGACAGCTATCAATTTATTTTACTGCCATGGTATTACTTTTTACACTTCTTGCCCTATAATTTAAAACATCTCCCCTCCATCCCTTAATCAGACATTAGAACATTTTCCCCTTGCAAAACTGTTAATTCTGTAAGGATGTATTCACCTGCCTTTAACCACCCAGTTATTCTCAGTAACTGCTGGTTTAATGATTGTGCCTTCATTCTGTTTTAGGAGAGAAATTCAACTTCCCTCTCCCTCTTAGTCACTAATTTCCAGTACTAGGTCTTATATTCAAATGAACATGAAGTAAAATTGAGTAGTTAGCTGATCTAATTAAACTCACTTTGGTCTGATTAAATGCAATTATATTTCACAGTTGCTTTGTGCTCTCTGTTAACCTCTGTTTTCCATCCTGTATCTCTGCTCAGTGTGTTGGGAATTTCACTTCACTGACTTCCATTAGGAGCAGCTCTCTTTTCCCCTCTAGGCTTAATACTATTCACTGCCCTTTCAAATTTGACTAGTTCAACTGCAATCATCTTTCTTGCTTATCCCCAAGTAATACTAACCTCTCATCGTTTGCCCATTGTAGCATTTTCAACTGCAGCACTTGTAATGTGATAGGACATCTGAAGCGCCCTTCTTTATCAGCTGGTTATCTCACACAGAGGAAAACAGGCAAACAAAGAGAGTCAGGAATTTACTCACACTTCAGCTGGCTCTCCCTGGGCACAGAAGCTGCCCTGTGGCTTCCTGCATCAGAGGGAACTGAGCACAAAAATCAGCACAGCCTTTCAGGTTAAAACAGCCTTATGACATTACCATTTTAACTGCTGAGGGTCCACCCAGGAGCCTTGTTAAGGACCCTGTATCTTGGTATTAGGAACAATTAAGTAGATACGGAATCTTAAAGCAGCAATGAAGGTATGTGTTAATGAGTATTTAATAGACACAGTTGCAAGTTCTTGGAAAGGTTAATATTGAGTACTTGGCTTGATCCTATACTTAATATAAGTTACCCTAGTCTGGATAAAACTAATAGGCTCATTAATAAAGCCACTGAGTGGTCACGATGAGGGTATCCTCATTTGACACAAAACCAGATTTCTGTTTTTACCATTGTAGAGGCACTGTCGACCTTAATGGAAGTAACTCAGTCCCTTTGTCCACTCAAAACCCAGCAAACCCATCTGAAAGTAATTTGGTTAGAGGCTGCAAAAGGGGCTCTGGATCAGCTATGGATGATCAGCACAGGCTGGAACAAAAGGCAGCACAGCCAGGTTGGAGCAGCATGAAGCTGAAATCTTGCTGTTTGGTCTGCTCTGCACAGCTGGAAGAAGGAAGCAGAGAAGTCAGGCCAACTGCAGCAAATTAGTTGTGTGAAGTGTCCTGACACTTTTATAGATTTGGCTCTTCACTAACAAGTGGTCCTGCAGGATGGAGAATTGTGTCAGAGAATTAGGTAAAGAAAATCCCAAAGATCTTGCCAGCCAGTTCCAGACACCTTCCAGATCCAGCATCGTATCAACCAAGTGGTTTATGATCCCTTTTTTGCTTTGGATAGGCGTGTCTAGTAAATTAATAATGTGTCCACCATTTATAGACATAGGTTTCTTTAAAGCTCTAAGATTTATGGAGAAATCTGAAACCTGTGATTAGAAAGAATATTTGATGCAATTTTTTAAATTCAATTCAATTTTTAATTCAATTTCATAACTTCTCACTTAATTCTTCATCTGGAATATAAGAAATATTTTAATATTAACTCCCTAAATACTCCTCCTTGTTTTCTATAGGAAGCATCAGACATATAAGTCTACAAAAATAGCAAATATGGTGACGGCAAAATAAAGCAATTTAAATTTGTAAATTTATTGTCTTAGCCAACTCAGGGTTATTACCTTCCCATAAGATGCTCAAATGAAAAAGGATGTATTTAAAATATTTTCCTGCTGGCACCATAAGAGCTCTAAGAAAAGCATTTGAGATGTGAAAGATATTTACACACTTGTCCATTTTCAGCATATATACATATATATATATATATATAGATAGATAGATAGATATACTAGGCATTGTGCTTCTGAGCAGAGGTTTGAGAGCCAGAGTACTGCTGCACTTAATTTTTTTCCCACTTACTTCTGCTGTGGTCTCATGCTAATTTAGACCTTAGTTTTCACAAATACCCCGTGAATACCAAAATGGTCACTCTGCACCCACTGATGCTGAGGGTTCAGCTGGAGTTTGGAGCAGGCACTATCCATCCCTTGCCTGGCAGAAACAAGAGCTAAGAGAAAGAAACTATGTTTGTGATGAACAATTCAGCTCAGCTTCTTTTGTTATTGCTGTATTTGGGCTAAGATTTCTTGTTTGTAGCACTAAAACACTTTCTATATTTACATTTAAGCCATGATTAAGTTAAACATGATAGTACTGCTCCTGGAAACTTTCCCTTCATCAAAGTGAGTGCTGTAGACACCAACTAGAAGTCACAGTCAGGTTCTCTTCTTGATTTCACAGATCTTGCCTGCAGTAAAAACTCCTTCTCAGGGAGGACTACAAGTGCATCCAAATACTGATGCTTGGGAAACACAGAAATGTGCACGTGCTGGTTTTAATTTAAGTGCAATAACTATGGCTTGGAAGCCTGCTCATTTTCTAGGGCTGTCCTTTAGAAGCAAGCTCTTTTAAATAATGCACTTGTATCCTTTAAGAGTATCAATTAAGAGTGAAAGTGCCTCAGTTGTATTTTGTCAGGAGTCTATAGCCTGGGAGTATATGAAAGCATCCAGAGAAAGTCTGCCAGGTGAGGCTCTGCAATAAGACCCTCCCTGGCAATTTTACAACTTCTCATTTTAGAGTTTCAGTAGGGCTTTGATGAGAGAAAGTAATTCAGTTGTCCAGGCTGGGCCACCTTTGCTTCTGCAAATGGCTGATGGGTGTTTGAGGTCAACAACCTCTGTGAGCTCTCAGACATGTTCTGTGGGAGACAACGTCTGACAACGAGCAGGACATTTAGCTTCAGTGTGTACATTTTGCTCATGTCAACAATCTCAGTTGTCTGTCCCTGAGCACATTCCAGTAATGTTTGCTTTCTCTACTCCAGAACAGTTCCAGATCAAATACTTGCCAGCTGAAACCATATATGTGGATCATCATTGTCTTGCCATGGGAAGACTGCTCACCAGCACAACAAATCTCAGTTTTTGTGTTTCTACAGTCTATAAGCAAAATACCTGTGTCATTCAATTTCTTCACAGTTGTTTTAGATCATCTTAAATTTATCTTTCTTCTCACTGTTCATGCCTTTTGAATAAATTGCCTAGAATTGTTTTGTGTTTGGCTGCTGTATAGCTGTATAGTTATTTTTTCTTCCAGACTAGTAAGTCTTTCCAGATCCCACCTCCCTTTACTAGGACTCCCTCTAACTTTATTCACAGATCCAGGCACTCTAGTCACAGTGCAGTGAGCCATCATTCCTCTCTGACCTGACACACTGGCAGATGGGGGGTAGCAATCAAATGAAAACTGTTATGAAGGAGATGTATACCAAATGTTCTAGTTGTACACGTGGCCAATTAATTATAACAACAGATCAGCAGATTTCCCATCTCAGTTCTGTTTTAATTCTAGTTCCTATGACTTGGCACAGACACCTCTAATTTTGAGACTTGTTTCTTCGCCTCACATCTCCTTTCACTGCCCTCATTCATGTATGCCTCAAAAGGTAAGGCAGTAGCACAAAAGGAGGGTGGGAGACAAGTAAAGGTAATGAAAATTGCCCTTCTAACTCTATGTCTGCTAATGAGCAATTCTGTATCTTCAATTCATTCATTATCTTTCATAAGTTTCTAGGAGCCAAGGTCCTCCTTTTCCAATGTGTAATCAGAAATGGTTTGCCTTGAAAACCAGCTCATTTCTTTGAAACCATGTTTAGAGAGGAAGAGAAACATCTAAATTATCTGATCAGAATTGCAATGGAAGTAAAATACGCAGCTTTTCAGCTCTGTTTTCAGCCCCCATGTTTCCTGGCTCCTGCCCAGCATCAGCCAGCTCAGACTTTTTGAGCAAAATCTTGTTCAATCTCCCTGGAAAAGAATCGGGTCTCTTGATATTCAGCAGTTCACAAATCTTTTTTGATTCACAAATCACATTTTTTTCTCCTTCTTTTGCTGAAGTGCAGTGGATTAGTTCTGGGGGGAAAGTCCCTAGCTTGAAAAAACAAAACACCATTCTAAAAGTCCTGAAATTACTGTCCTAACAGTGGGAAAGAGAAAGGACATTTCCTCTTCCTGCTTTTGCTAGTAACTATGCCCTTGAGATTCTTTTTGAAACTTAAGTTGCCCCCTTTGCAGCATCTAGCCGGAAGCTCGTGTAGCCATAGAAATGAAAAATAACAGGCTGCACTATTAAAAAACTTTCAGCTAATGTAGCTCATATTGACCTCTCAAAAGCAATTTACTCATTCCCTAGGTTTACCTCTCCCAGAAGCATCTAAACAACATTATGATGGCATTAGGAATCTGGTTTATATGCTGTCTCTTAGCTCTTGCACATTCCATCAATACAATTTCACTGCCTATGAAGCAACACACAGATTCAAGAACTCACAGTCTGTCTCTTATTTGTTTTAACTACTTTTTTTTTGTCTACTGTTTTCTCTTTTTTTCTCTTTGTTGTGTGAGAGGTGGGAGAGGTGTTTTTCATTTGGTTGGTTTTTTTATTTTTTTCCTAGTTTGTACAGATTGTTGTCTCAACTACAACCATCTTGGGCTCCAGGCAGCTCAGCAAACTAACAAAGAAAAGAAGCCTAAATAAGGAAACGTGTGTGGTTCACCAATATGACCACAAACAAATCCAATGTGAGAGGGTAAAAAAGTAATAAAAGATCAACCAGCCTGTTTATGCACCCTGAAGTGAGTAGGGGATTCCGCTTCCCCCCTCCCTAAGGGCTCTGTGTGACTCATCCTGAGCAATTTACCATGAAGTAGGGTGACATTTTATATCATGTTAGGTTAACTTTTTTTCCAGTTCAAAAATTTCCCTGTTGCTTTGCATGGATATAAGGATAGCTTTGTACTTCCTTGGCATGCTGAGCTCTTTCTGCATTGGTATCCTCATCTTCAAAGCTACTGTGGTACTTACTCACTTTACCAAGATTTATTTGAAAGAGCTACTGCACTAAATGCATAATGCTGAGGAATTAATTCATTTGACTTAGAACCTATCAGCATGATCTCCTTATGGCAGCCTGTCTTGACTGCTCTTTCAGGCAGAGAGAAGAGGGAAGACATCCAAAATAAAGGCAGAGTCAATCCCAAAGTAAACTGGGCCTCCTCCCTCCAGAGAGAACATCTATCTGTGGTGGCTTATCCTCACACGAAAATGGTACTGCCAAATACAAGTGGACTCTACAACAGATCTGGTTTAAAACAAATTGTTACATCTTTCCTGTTTGCCTCCAGGTTTTTCACTTCTGAAGTTTAAATTGCAAAATCTGACCTAGATAAAGTCTGTCTCCAGGGGAGCACAAAACATTTTTTTTTCCCTAAGAGGAAAATATACACAAACTTGAAATATCCTACTTCCAGGACCCAAGGCTCTTAGGCAAACACTAGTAATCATGAAACTAGGGCAAGAGTTGTCAACACCACAAGAGTTATAAGTGTTTTGCATTTCTCCCTGTATTACTATTACATCCACCTGCCATCTTGTAAACCTGCTCTATATTCTTACACTCTTTACATTTGCAAGGAAACAGAAAAATCTGATTTGCCTCCACTAAACCTGCTTTTATACAGGTATTTGCACCAAGCGCAAACAATTGGCCTTTTGTGAAAGTAAAAGAGTGAAGAAATGCCTGAGGTCCTTTGGGCTGGAGAGACTGAGTGTGCCAGGTGCAGTGTCACTTGCCTGTCCCTCAGGAGCAAGGCATTGCCACATTAAAAGTTACATTAAAAGGACAAGTGCCAAGTGACTGACGCTTGTTGATCTCTATCCCAAGGGGGCCAGTGAAGAGAATTTGTAAGAAGGAAGACAGCACTACCAACACAAGTCTGCTCTCAGCTGGAAAGAGACCTCAGAGTGTGTGTCTTCTAAAGTGATGACAGAATCTTGTCAAGAAAAAATTGATGACTGGCATGACAGCGTGATCCAAGAGTGGAAATAGCAAGACCTAGGTTTTATGCTAGCACTAGAAAAAATTCTTCTTTTTAAGTATACCATCAGGTAGATCTTTAAATGGACAATATTTTTTAAATGTTGCTAAATTTTTAGCTCTTGTAAGACACTAGCCTCTGAACTCAATCAGAAAATGGATACATTCTCAAAGTGTCACTAAAAGTGCTGCTTTAGTCCCTTTATCTTTGGGGAAGTTTAAATGCCATTTGTTTTCCTTTCTTCAGGCTGAAACAGAACCTATGGGAGGATTCTGGATTCATAATAAATTACAAGTATGTATTTATACAAAATAACTATTTTCCCACTTTCACTATTCTTGATACAGCTGTTTTCCCCCAACATCTGTCTGCAACTAAACCAGACAAAAGAGGCACTTCAAGCACCTGGCTTGCATTTCCCAGCCATGTCCTCGCACTTGCCAGGTGTGCAATTCCACCTCCCCAGAGACAGCACCTGCAGTAGATATTTACATCCACGGCACTCACGGCAAAGGAAGCCAGGAGAGCCCTGTGGGAAAAGGCAAAAAAAACCCCACAGAAGCTGCAAAGTTTAAAAGGTGGTGTGACTGAGAAACTGATATTTTCTGTACGACTACTGAGGAGTTAAAAATTGCCTGCCCTGCAAAGTACTAAAAACCAACTGTAAACAGCGAGAAAACCAGAGCAGTAAAAACTGCGGCAGGAGAGCACACAGAAATTTAAATGCAGTTCTCACTTCTCCTTGGCATGCTAAGCTGTTTCCTCAAGGTCTTGCCTTAAGAAGAGGCATCAGTCATCCAGGAGACAAGGCCATGCAAGTGAGGCAGCCGTTCACAGCCCCAGACATCACCCTGAGCTGGCGCTGACATCACCTTGGCCTCAGCACAGCTGCCACTGTCCCAAGAAGGTGTCCATGTCCAGGGGCTGCTACTTTA
Source organism: Pardalotus punctatus (assembly GCA_013400915.1). Lineage (NCBI taxonomy): Eukaryota > Metazoa > Chordata > Aves > Passeriformes > Pardalotidae > Pardalotus > Pardalotus punctatus. Next base: position 157,302 of record VZTX01000282.1, on the reverse strand, counting down.
TCACGAGTCTTACTGCTGATAAGGGAACATTAACTTAAGTGAAACTGTGTCTTAAACTCATGCTTTTTCTATAGCAACCACTCTTCTACGCATTGGAAATCCAAGGCAAGGTTTAGTGCCTGCCTGCAGCCTAGCATATTTCATTACTTTACATTGACAGTATGTCTCTGAGGAACACTTACATTAGTAGTTTTAATGATATCCAGGTGTATGACCCAATATGCACTTCCATCTGTGAGTTAGTGCTCAGCACACAAACATTGCTTCAGGCTCAAAGGACCTAATTATGCCCCTTAGAAAATCTTTTGTTTATCCTACGATACATGAGTAATAATTTCTGAGATAAATATTTTGGTACAACTGAGTGCCTCAGAGTTTCAGCCTGACACACAAGGGCTGTGGGACAGAATTTACTGCTTTGCCTTGTTACAATTTGGCTTGTTAACTGCTTGCATGGAGGTCCAATGGAAGAGGCAAAACAATGAAAATCAAGTCCCTGAGATGTTTGAATAGCACAGAACACAAGCAATTAGCACAGGCACTATTGCAGATTTCATTTGAGATTAGATTTTAATGAAGAACACATCACTGGATAACATTTCAGCCTGCATTACAGGGAGATTACCACTTTTGGCTTCCCTTGATCCCTAGCATTTTCTTCAGTGCAACATCTTTATCCCACCCCAGTTTTCCTTCACATAAGAAACTGTCAGGTGTACCTGGTTCCTTAGCTGATGAAGTGTATGGTGCAAATTTTAAATGAGGCCCAGGTGTCAAACAGCATATCTTAAAAAAAAAAAAAAAAAAAAAAAAAAAAAAAAATTTTTCAAAAAAAAAAAAAAAGGAAAGTATTCTCCAAAACAAAAGGAGATGCAAGAATTTAACCGACTTCTGATAAGCAGCTACCTTTTGTGATGGGAGAAAAGCAAGAGAATCAGTAAAAGGACCCTTTCCTACCAACATTATTCAGACCTTTGGTGAGTTTTAAAACTACTTTAGCAGAGCTCTCTAAGCAGAGACATCATTGCTTTACTAATATTCAGTCGTTCAAGTGAAACTGGGAAAAACCCTGGCACTTCTGTCAAGAACATCCAACAGAAACTGGGTTAAAGTAGTTTGGACTTGATGATACTAGAGGTCTTTTTCAATTTAATTGATTCTGTGATCTTGTGAAAATTGTCCAAAATGTCTATCCATTATGTGGAGGCCACTTATTCTGTCCCACACCTGAAAGGATGACCCTTTTAATGTTAGTGTTTATACAACTGACATATTTGGAACTGTGCGAGAAGTTACCTGTTTTCCTTTTGATAAGCCCATCAATGGGTGATGGATGACTCTTGTCTGCCTCTGTCTTCAAAACTGGAGGAACAAAAGTTAGATTAACAGCGGACCACAATGACTTAACCAGCAGTCAATCCATTTTTAATCCAATATTTTGCTTAATCTCTGGATTTTCTATGAGCTGAAGCTGTTCCTGCTGTGACTGACAAGCAGCTTTGATATCCCCACAGGATGGGCAGGACAAAGCTGGTGCACCACATGTTCCTCACTCAAGCTAATATACTTCTTCTCAATCACTTCTTATCACTTCAGTTGAAAAAGATACCTGATTTTGCTTTTCCTTAACCCCATAAGGAAATAAGGTAAAAAAGATGTATTTTGATTCACTGTTGAATTTGTTCTCTTTGCAATGGTATCGTTTTAAAAGAGAAGCCAGGAAGAATAATTATCTACTTGTCTATACAGAAAACAAAAAAAATATTTTCCCAGAAGAAGAGGATCTCATTAATTAAAATGAAGAAATAATAAAAAATAATAAAAAAGGCAATTACATTCTTACTAACACTTACTTTCTCTTTGAAATTTTAAAACTCATGCTGAAGGATGTTTGAGTAACTGCCCCTGCCAAAGGGCAAGAAGTTTTGACTGCACCTCATTGTCTGAGAGAAAAGCAATTCCTTGCTCGTGCAGAAGCTGCCTTAGAAAGCCACTCCCTCACATCCAGGACTTGAACTTCTGGTGACCTGTTAGTGCTTGATGGGGCAAGGATACCAGCTCCTGTTGCCTGCAAACCTCAACTTTCCATTATCTCACAACATCAGTACTGAATTACTGTTTGGAGGAAGCTGAAAACATTTATACACATACACAAGTTGCACTAATGCTCTCTTTGAATTTCAAAAGAAGGTTATGTCATCTGTATAAACATGAGCAACAGAAACAAAAACAAAAGAAATCCCTTTCAGTCCTTCTCACTCAAACATTCATTTTCACCTACCTCTGACTCTCATGTCCAGAAAATTACAAGGAAGCCAGTGGATGACAGAACTCTCAGAAAAAGCTGTGGCAAATGCCCTCACCTATTAGCCCAGACCTACTGAAACCACAGTGTTTAACAAAGATACATGCAGGCAAACCACGAGCTCAGATGAAGTTCCCACCTTAGCAGGACTCAGCAGCTCTGCAGTAGCACATTTTTAACCAGTATAAGCATCTCTGTTGGCTGAGAGCTGGGTTAGCAAGAGCAGATTCAGCTTCAGTCTCTGCAGCTGTGCTCTAAGACTTGTCACCAGAATGAGTTGTGGGCAGAAATATCACTTTCCTTGCAGAGTCAGAGGCTGAAGTTTAATCTGGTTCTTAAAAATATTCAGGATGTTTTTCTAGATTTTGTGCATCAAATCCAACTAGAAGAGTGCAGGAATAAGATCAAATTAATGTACAAACAAGGTGATAGTAGCAAAAGAATCAGGGCATGCATACATTTCTGGTTGTAAAATCAGAAAGATGCAACCTATATCTAATGCTGTATTTTTTGCTTATAAAGATATGTATATAAACACGTATACAGGTACATGCAGATATGTCTGTGTATATGAGCACATGTTTGGTTTTAAATACAACCAGAAGTACAAACCCCAGTTAACCACGAATTAGATATTTCAACAATTCACATATAGGTGCAACATGGAGATTTAGACTATCAAATGTTCATAGTAATACTTGCTGTGTGGAAAAGTATCTCTTGTAATCTGAGACTGTAATTTGAGAGCCAGTACTTTTGTGAGGTGAATAAATTTCACCTGGGTTTGCTCCAAAGTAGTGTTTACAGGTTGTCATGGTGATGTTGTTTAATGCTGTTGCCTCAACCACCAAAATAACATTTAAGGTAAACTCCTGGGCTACCTGACAGCTCTTTGCAACAGAAGAATCAGTAGCAGAGGTGGTGAGTCAAATGATTTATTTCAATGTCTTGTAGGCAGCATTCATACAGCTCTTACAGGCCTGGTCTATACTTGTAATAATCTGTCCTTACATCCCTCCAAGACTTTTTCAGTAACTAAACTTGCTAAAAGGGGGAAAGGGCAGAGTCTTCATGCTGCCCTGTGGTCTTGCATTGAGGCAGCCAAAGGGATGGCAAATGGTGTTGGATTGTTCATGCTGCAATGTGGAGAGGGAATTAAGATAAATTATCCAGGTATGATCTTTGTAGCCCTCCAACCAGACAAGTTCTCTGAAATATTTCAGTCAGACTTGCTGCAAACAGCAGTTCCTGAACAACAGAAGGCAGCACTGTCTGTTGTAGGAGCAGGAATACGCACGGTTTGGAGGAGTGGATAAGCTGTAAGTGGCAGGATGTCAAACCTCGGCCTTGGGCAGATGTGTCCCAGCCAGGCAGGTCCAGGGTCTGCTCATCATGAGGTTTGGATTGGGATTCAATTTCACAGAATTGTCAAATATATTGTGTTGGAAGGGACTTTTGAAGGACTTCCAACAAACCCCACCCCCGCACAGCCCTGTACTTCCTTCCTTGATAAGGGACTTTGCTTTGAAACGGGTTTTGTTCCCAAAATCTGTGGGGCCTCAGGCATAAAACAATAACCCGAAAGATCCAAAATTTCATTACCTTCCTTAACACATGGCTAAAATTATGATAGTATAGGACAGGGCACTTTGGATCTCACATATTGCTTAATAAGCCAACAAAACAGCACACGCCCATGAAGTGAGGACAGATTTGCATACACAGAAGAAAAAAAAAAAAGAAAACAAAGTTGATCTTGTTTACCTTAATATCTTATATTTTTTGGGACTTATTTAAACTCTTTTTATTTAGAGGAAGAAATCTGTTCTACAACGTTCTGCCTTCAGCTTAGATGCAGATTTCTCACAGAAGATATCTCTACCCTTGTCACTATTATGGTCATTATAAATCATTCAGCCTCAGAAATATGAACCAGTTTAATACTGACATCAACAGAAGACAAGAGAACTTTTCTTTTTGTTTTTTTTCAGTGGGTCTTGGTAGGTTTCAAGTATCCCACACATAATCTGCAATTTGTGTAAGAGTGGTTTGGTGCCCCAGATTCAAGTAATAAAACTGCTCTTATTTGTAAGAAGATCTGACTGCTTATAACTTTCAAATTCATCATGGCCTTGCCATGGGGAGTCTACAAACTATTGTGAAGATCTAGAAGAACAAAGTATTTAATCGAAATCATCTAGGGGAAGGAGGAAGCCAAGACAATTAGTGGGTAAATTCATTCAGTCTCACCTGCTGAACTACCATGTGCATCCTAAAATAACTTCTTACCCCAAGATTCAAAAAACGTCTGTGCAACAATGAGAAAGGCACACTTTTCAGTCTCCTAGGAATGGTACAGGCAGAGCAAAGAGCATGAGCACCATGCGCTGAATGGAAGCAGAAATTATTCAGCCCTGTGTGTATTCAAAGTATGATCTAGCAGTGCTTTCTTTCATACCTCAAATTGCTGGGGTGGTGGAGGAAGGATGCAAGATTCTTCTGAGCCCTCATATATTGACCGGTATTTTATTTGTCCTTAAACAGATGTTATTTTTCAGGCATTATTTGTCTCCCACTAATTAGCATCCAAAATTAGGAGGGTAGGTTAACTATGCCAGAACTGAAGTTATTACTACAAACATCTCCATTTGAAATGCAGCCACCTTTTGGAACATCTCAGTCATAGCAAATGTCCATCTGACATGTGCTTCAGACCAGTTGGCTGTAGCCTACAGCCAATGCATCCTTGTGAACTTGCTTTCTGTCCATTTTTAATCATCCCCCCCAAAGGTAATTGGGCAGGCAATTGGCAAATACTGCATATTCAGTAGATTTTTCTTTGCCATTGCCAAAAGGTGCAAGGCCAAGCCTGCAGCTTCTCTGTCACAAGTCTTTACATGTTTAGGAGACATCTCTAAACTATTTCACAACTTTCTGTCATTGTTAAATTCACAGTCTTTCTACAAACTCCAGTATCATCCAGAATGTGACAAAGGGAGAAAAATACAAGAGGAAATGCAGGGTAAAAGAATTAATGACTGTCTTGTAGGACCTACAGTAGATTCAGACAACAGTCCAGATTATCAGTGCAGTGCTTTAGCTAAAAAAAGGCCTCTTCCCCCACATTTTGGGAGGTCCATGCACTTGAAAACCTGCTGAAACATGAATTAGCCCTGCTGGGCATCCTCAGCTCAGCCTGGCCTAGAGCTCATCAATGATGCAGCTCTTTCATGCCTGGCAGGAAGAGACAATCTCAGAGAAGATTTCCATAGTTTATCATGGTTACTAAAATGACCTGGGCATGCTAAAACTCGAGGGAAAGAGAGGGTCATAATGGTGTTCAAACAGATAACTTCACCTGGGAAACAAGCTACTCTGCACTATTTTCAGAGCAATCTCACCTGCTGTTTATTTCTACCTGCTTACACAGCAGAAGCTACAGAAGCTATCAGCAACATATCCTGTATTTTAAAAAGTGCATGATAATAACAATTGTGGGGAAAAAACCACAAAAGATCACAGACATCACAGCAGTAGGTGCAACTTGAGAAAATCCTACTATCCCCAATGATAAAATTGGTTTCCTTTAGCAGAACAGTCCCAGCAGCACTGCCACCTCCCAGAACTGACTTTTACTTGATCTTGTAATTTATTTCTCCCCAGGGATTACCACATCCTCAAAGAACATGAATGATTGATAGAAAAAGAGTAAGATCTCCAATTTTAATAGAAAATATACCTTATTTCTTAAATAAGTGACAAAAATACATCTGGAAAATTTACATCAGTGTCAGAAAGAATGGCAAGACTTTAAAGCACTGCTTCTACAGGCTTTCCTTATCCCTACCAAAATGCTGACAATCTGGTTACCATCTACCACTCATATCCAGGTGCTTTCCATGATTTACAGAAGGGCTTCCAGATGCCTCCGTATACACTGTCATCTGAATATTTGTGTTTCCCTCAATAGCTGGTATAAAGGGTATATTTTATTTTTGCCTTACAGAAAGTCATTGTGCAAGATGACAATATTTGTCTAGTTAGGGGAGATGCTCATATTTTAACAATACTGAAAGATGCTTGAAAAAGAGTGTATTGCAGCCCTAGCAGTTGTCAGACCACATCTCTCAGTCAGAGCTTCAGCCCTGCTGGAACAGACAGGAGCTAAAGTGGAAAATGCAGTATCTTAGAATAAACTTATTTTCTGCTTGAAAGAGGATGCTGAGGAATTCACTTACAATGTCATTCAGTCTCTATATTTTAATACAACTACTAGAGTTCTTAATTTTTCAAAAATATTTTTAAGCATCTCAAAAAATGAAATGTTTTCTTACCACTGCCCTTAATTCCAGGTTTATAAGCTAATAGAGGCATATCACTCTAGGATCAGATGGAAGTGTTTAAAAGATGGTGTTGATTTTAGGTCAAGTAGCCTACATTCTCTTTGTTGCTATAAAACAAGAAACAAATCAAATATCTTTGAATTGCCATGTAAGAGGACTGGAGGGGCCCTCCAGAGACCACCTAGAAAATCCTCTTTCCTCACAGCCAGACATAGTTGTTCCTAAAAGGATGAAAGCTTCCCATGAAAAACATGTCAGTGTTTCACTGTCTCTACTACCAGAAGAATTTTTCTGACATCCAGCCTGGATGTTCCTCGCTTCAATTTACATGCATGGTTTATTGATAGCCTAAAATTGGGAGAATCTCCTGTGTCTTTCTGCAACACCATTTACTCATCTGAGAGGTCAGATTTCTTTTCCTAAAACTGAAGAACTCAAATTTCTTCAGTTTTTCTGTATAGGCCATTTTTTTTCAGATCTCTGATTTTTGATCAGACCACCCAAACTTGAAACTACTCTGCTTCAAGATTTACCACTTCCTAAACAATGAATGGCATTCAAAAACATTCTGATCTCTGTAAAAATCTAAGAACAAGCAACAGTAAAACAACTCAAGCAGCTTTTGTTCCTGTGACTTGTAAAGTGAAAATGTAAAGAGATTAATTAATCTTCTCATCTTTATCCTTCAAACTATCCTTTCTGCAGGTTCGTTGTAATTTTTCTTGCACATGTTTATGTTTGCACATATTTTTCTCATTACAACTGGTTACAAAGGCAATAAATCATTCTTATTTCATTATGTAAGGCAGGAGTGATCAGAAAGAAATTGGTGGAAGTGCTGGAAAGTTGATAACCAACTTTTGCGAGTGAAAAGATAGTGAGTTTGATTTTTAAAAATGCTCAGGTTTGGTAATCATACAAGATTAAATCGTTAAAAAGGAGAGGTTTATTCTTAACACAAGTACATGTGGAGATAGGACAAGGGGCAGTGGCTTTAAATTGAAAAAGTGGAGGTTTAGATTAGATATTAGGAAGAAATTCTTTATTGTAAAGGTGGCAAGACACTGGAACAGGTTGCCCAGAGAAGTTTTAGATGTTCCATCCCTGGAAGTGTTCAAGGCCAGGCTGGATGGGGCTTTGAGCAACCTGGTCTAGTGACAGATGTCCCTGCTCAAGGCAAGGAGATTAAAACTAGATGTCTTTAAAGTCCCTTTCCAAATCATTCTCTGACTCTGATTCTGTGTCTTCCAAAGCTGGGTTTGTATTTCTTCTTCAAGTGCATTTCCACTCAGAAACCTAATTTGTCAGAAAGTATGTATCATTTCAGTTTATAATAAATAAATGCTTCTGACTATTGAATTTACTGTTGAACACTGAATTTTCTGCAGAAGTGCAATATTCAACAGTAAAATCAGAATTCTTGTTACAGTTCTCCAAAATTGTTCCTTGATTGTAAAGGATGCCCTAGAGCTAAGCTGGGGAAAAGGGGAAATGTTATGACACAACAGAAAAAGAAGCTGTGGCTAATTTTTCTGCTGATCTTTAGAAACCTCTCCCTGTTCTGATTTGTGTCAACATCCTCAAAAAGTGTAGAGTGACCTATTCCTCCTAAGTTAGCCTCTGAAAGAAAATCACTGCTTTTACCAATGGAAGAGCCTGTCTGAAAATAATGGAATAGCCCATTTTTGCTAATGGGATTTATCAGCACAGTTTTATGCTAAACTGATCTTTCCAAACAAAGAGGCCTGGGTGGGAGAAGGGGGAGGGTGATGGTTTAATTTCTGGAAGAAATCCAAAAGCAGAATGCTAGAAGCTATTTAACTTGATGTCATGCAGCATCATTAACTGACTTACAACGATACCAAAAAGTAGTACTATGTCACATCTACCTTTGCTTAAAAGCTGGCTGGCAGATCTCCAGGATTTCTGTGAGAAATCTCTATGGGACATTTATACTTCTACTAAATTTTCTCAGTTTCAGATCTTTAGCAGTGAACAGAAAAAAGCTCTTGTTAATAGGTTTTCAAAGAGGGATTAAAGTTATCTGGATATTTTTCTATCTCTTTTTCTTTTTTTTTTTTTTCTGTTATAACCTGGGCAAAAAGAAATTATTATCTTCTCAAAGAGAAGGTCCAGAAATAACTGAATAACTGCATCACAGAATACAGCTACCTACACGGAGAACAAAACTTCAGTGAAGGGTTCTGCAATATGGCAGACAAAGGTGTAAGAACTTCCAGTGCTTGGAAGACATGCACAGAGACACCAGCTCTGCAAACAAAGCAGTCATAAAAAAGTTTTCACATTTTCATAGGATCCTCATCTCTGGAACTGCCAGAATTTCACAGAATGCCAGAATTTTGTTAAAAATAGTCTGAAGGTCAGCGAGCCCAACCCTTTGCTCAAGGCAGGATAACTTCAAAGTTATATCAGATTGCTCAAAGCTCTGTCTAGATGAGTTCTGAATATCTTCGAGGACAGAAACTTCACAGTCTCTCTGTGTGACATGTTCTACTGTTCAACAATCTGTAACGTGAATTTCTATTCCCAATAGCAAATAGAAACTCCCTGTGATGCATTTCTCATCCGTTCTTTCTTGTCCTTTAACACTGACACCTGAGAAGAGTCTGGATTTCTATTTTCTAATAACCACCCACTACGCTGTTTAATGTGGCAAGTATTCCCCTTCAAACTCCTCTTCTTCTGGATTAAGCAAACCACTCCCGTCAGCTTCCTCTTAGAATGTCACATATTTGAACTCCTTTGTTGGCCCAGTGGTCCTTCCTTGGACTCCTTCCAGCTTTGCAAATCTCTCTCGAGGGTAGGAGTGGGTGGAAATGGAGACATGACTAGAGGCAGCCTCAAAATTGCAGTGCAGAGAATAATTTCATCAACCTGCTCTTTATGCTTTTACTAACTAACCAGTGTGCTGAGACTTCATTGTTGAAAGGACACATTGGAGATTCATGCTGGACCTCACTAGGAGCATCCAGATCTTCTCCTGTAGGGCTGTGACCTGCTCAGCCCAGCTCCAGCCTGTGCTGAGCACAGGGCTCTTCACCTCAGGTGCAGGACTCTGCTCAGGTCTCTGTTGAATTGAACAAGTTTCCCACCAGCCAACTCCTCTAGCCTTTTAAGCTCTCTCTGCCCTTTATCAGTGTCCTGCTCTTCCACCCTCTTTCCCAGCTTGATGTCATCCTCAAGCTTGGCAGGAGCTCTTTTCTATCATTCAGGTTGTTGATGAGCCCATTAAACAGTGGCAGAACACCAGTGTTAAAGTACTGTCCATTATATTCTGGGCCCAGCAGCCCATCCAGTTTTTCCTGTACTCTGTAGCTCCCTCAACAAGTCTGTATCTCCCCAGTGCATTTATAAGAATACAGTTCATAGAATTACGATCAAATAGCCTGATAAAATCAGATAAACGACAGCCGCCATTCTCCGTTTTCCACCCAGTCAGCTGCCATTTCATCAGAGAAGGCAATCCAGATCATCAGGCTTCATTTGCCCTTGGTATGTCTTGTGTGGAGTATTCCCAACCCCTTTCTTATTCATGCGCTTGGAAACAATTGAACTTTCTCCACAGTACTCTCAGGACTGAAGTGAAGCAAAGCAGCATCCAATTTATCAGATCCTGTCTTTCCCTGTGGTTCTTCTGTTATAGTTAATATGGATTGTCCACCCAATAAGCATTTCATGCTACAAGCATTAAAAAAGAATGTGGAATCAGTAAGCAATTTAAATCTATTGTGGCCTCACTTAAAATTGAGGTGGATAAGAACAAATTCTATCTTTAATTTTCCTTGTCTACTCATGCTGGGTAACAATGAAAGAGGAAATAAACAATACATGATGCACTGTTTGACTTTGGGCAAATTTGATCTTTGCTGTTGTGAAATCCAGACCGTGTTTAGACTGGGGAAGGGCAACAAAATGGTATGAAGGTGCATTCGCTTATTTTCTCTCGCTCTTTCTTTAATCTCACTGCTTCACTGTTTCATCCAATATTCTTCTTTGCTGTCCTATCTGTTATTACGACCTACCACTTGGTGGGGAAAAATACACACAAGCAATTATTTGGTTTCTGTATCCAATTAATTCTCATAAATAAATAAATAAGCAAGCCCCATGGCATTATACTAAGGAGTGGAAACACATTTTTTTCTACAATTGTTTACAAAGAATATTTAGTAAATCATTTTTCTGTGAGCAGTTAGGGCACACACCTTCAGGACAGAGGACCATAATATGTCATTTCAAATGTGAAGGATATGGTTCTACTCTGTTGCTTCAGTGTTACTCTTACATCAACCTAGCCCTGGAGAAGGTTGCAACACCACTATTAAGGCTGGAATGAAATAAGTATAAATGCAAAGACATGTTTGTAAATGGAGCAAAAGGAACGAAGCAACAGAGCAGGGATTAAGCATGACGTGCAACAATAGATAGGGTAAAATTGACACCAATAAAACCAGTAAACGCTGAAGAATGCGCTGCTCATACCAAGATCATGTCAGGGATGACTCACGAGCTGTAGGCCTGTGCTACGCTAGAGGAGGGGACTTTAATGAGTTTATAGCCCAGTGCCATTTCTCTTCCTGTTATTCAAACAAGAATTGTGTAGCCAGAAGATGCCCAAACCAAGAAAAGAGCACAGCATTCATCATCTTCGCATCACACATGAGTAATCCCCAACAGATTACAGGGACACAGGTATTTGATGAATATGAAATCAAAGAGTCACTTTACCCAGAAATAAAAATAACTTTCCCCTTCTCCAGTGTCGCAGAGTTTTCTTGAAATCCAATGGTCTTGTGTCCCTTTCCCCACCCTCCCTCAGAAGACAATAAATGCTTAGAATGAAATCAAGCATGTTATTGTAGGGGTTATTATTGGACACTGAGAAAAAACTGAAAATTATCCACACATACCACAATTTGTAGCAGGAATTAGTCCTTGCCAGCCAATTGTCACTGTAAGAGGTTTACAAAGATTACTATTTTCATATTGAACTCCAGAACAACTTGGAGCTACTCCACTTTAGGATTTAGTTACTATGATCGTCAAATCTTTGCCTTCCATATCTTTAGAAAGGTAATCTGAATTTTGCTAAATTATGATGGCCACATCTGTTTAATTTTAATTGCATTACTAACACAAAAAAGGTCTGAACCACTCATTCCTTTGCTCCCTGCATACAGTGCCCGGGTCAGCCTGTGGTTCAAGCCCTTGAGCAGCTCATCACCACCCTGCTGCCAAGAGCAAAATCCCCTCTCACTCTTCTGGCTTAACAACATGCCCAGTTGAAGCTTCCATTTTCCACACTTGATTTTAGCACTGATCATTTATATGCTTGCAGGAAAACACCTTTGGATCCATTTCAAAATCCTCTACCAAGAAAACTGCTTTGAAAGTGTTATAAAAGTCAGACCCACCCCTTCCCCTATAACAAGTGCTTTTTATTAACACTTGGTAGCTGTGTGGATAAACCCAGTGCTAACAGCTCCTGGGTATAATCAGTTTGTCTGGAACTGTAGTATATTTTTAAATTTCAGCTTGAGACTATGCCATTTGAATGTAGCTCATAAGAAAGCAACAACAAGCGGAGCTGTGTCCTTTCATCACCTGAAGGATCAGTGCAAAGTTCAGTAGATTGCATCCATCAGCATTATGGTGTCCCCCTGTCAGCAAAGAAATGCCATGAGGAGAAAACAGTACCTACTCACTCATTAGAGCAAAGCAAAAAGCAGAATAAAGGCACCTGTGGAGAGTTACAAAAATAAGTTGCCAGCTATTTTATGGTGTATACTGCAAATGTATCAACCGCCTTCAAAGTGCAGGTAAACTTCCATTAGAATATTTGTACCTAAACCTTAATTTCTGTTAGGTTCAACCTGTATGGACCTAAATGTCTATAAAGACTGACTTGGGCATCTGCATTATTCTACCAGGCTGCAGTTCACCAAATCTGGGAAGTCAGGAGAGTTTTCATATAAACAACACAAGACCCAGACATAAACAGAATGTATTGTTCCCTGAGGTACAGGGCTGCTTTTGACTGAAAATCCATTAGCTTTTGAAAATAAAAATAATAAATAAAATATAAACAGTCCAATCATCACAGAATCCCAACTGCAATCGCAGCAGTCTTTGTTTTGGCAGATTTTCACAGAAAACACGGGTTATTTGAGTTTGTGCAGAAAATGCTCCATACTGCCATTTAAGCGTATGAGAACAAGACTTTTTCATCCACCCATCACCACCCGCAGGGAAGACAGGCTACAGAGAATCAGGGGATATGGCTCTCTTATTTTTCCCCTACCAAACTGACAAATTCTGACAGTGCCTAATGTGCCACACTGCTTCACTGCTATCCCTTCTGCTAGCAAAGAGCAGATCACACAGCTACCCTCATATCTGGGCACTCATAACCACTGCTACTACCACAGCTATTCTCACAGATACAATTTTCATCAACTAACTTAAATGGTTATTGCTGCACTTCATACTCAGGCACAAAAGAGACCTTGGTTCCTGTGTTTGCATTATATCTCTCTTAGCAGAACTTAATGGACTAGTACAAAAGAGCTAAAAAATGAACCAACTGGTAAAATTTTGCCTGAGGAGATCAGGAAGGGAACAGTGTGCACTGGCAACCTTAATAAAGCCCAGTGCAACTGAGGAGGTGCACAAAGAATAAAACCTCCTTAATCTCTAGCTGAACGTGACATAGTGTTGAACTACAACAGTTAATTTGGGCATGTTCAATCCAAAGGATATTTTAGAAAAAGGATGTTTGCTTAGGTCATGCAACATATCTTGACTTCTGTGCTTGCAGGGTTGGGTACAGACAGCAGCATACATCCTTTGCCAAGTTCTCTCAGGACACAGAGGAACTCAGCAACCTTAGGACTTCCAATAAAAATGAAAAACAGTCTCATTTTAATGAGAAGTACCAGCAAATTTCCTTCCTGAATGGGGGAACTTAATTTGAAATACATCTGTAATGTTGTTTACAGGATTTCAGTAACTGTGAGGGTAGGTGCACAATCCAGGACATCAGTTAGGGCTTTTTTTGTTATTTGTTCTTAGGGGATGTTTAATGCTTTTCCTGGTGGAAAGTGATTGCAATTAATCCCACCCAATGTCTACAAAGGAAAAAAGGAAAAACATTTGATGCAAAACAGCAGCAAAGGAATTACTTAAACTGTAGCACCCTGTGGCACTGTATGTCAGAGCTGATCCCATACATTAGCATGCAGGGGCACCTGTAGGAGAAGCTTGGTGAGATAAAGCTGCTTGGAAAGCAAGAAAGAGGCAATTCTGAGACTGTTTGCATATTTGATGAAGAGCCATATAGTTACGGCTCAGTAGCAGGGATTTGCCTGGCGTTTCTGTGAGGATAAGTGTCCATAACATTGGACTGCCAGCTCCTTGCAAAGGTAATCACCCTTCCTTGGAGGTGCAGCCAAACTGTGATTAATGCCAGAGAAGAAACTGGGCCAAATATTGTGGTTACAATGATATTCCTTCCAATACTTCTGGATGTACAGATAAAAATCATTCTCATCCCAGCAGCATTTCCTGCTGCAGCCTAAGCAGATCTATAAAAGGTACAGAAAAGCCTTCTCTCTTCATTCCAGTGTCATTTCCTCCATCTCATCCAGCACAGATTCAATTTCTGGCTACTCATCTGACTTTTACTGCTAAAAGAGCACTACAGCACACATTGCTTCTTGTGAATTTCTGTATACGCCTGAAAAGGGATAGCGTGAGATCCACTTGGCTCCTTCCAAAGACAAATGCTGCCTCTTGCACAGAACTGAAGAAGTTTAATTCTGGCTGTGTACCTCTACAATACAACATCTAGAGATCCAGTTTTCAAACAAGAGGGGTTTTCTCCTGGTAAGTAAGCTGCAAGTATTTCCATCAGTATTATCTTTGCTTCTCTGCTGATATTCTGTGCATCTGTAGTCAAATTTTATCTCCTTAGGAATCTTTCAGAACTGAACTTATTGTACAGTCCTTCAGTAGTTCATACACATTCTAGATCCTGATTAATTCAACCCCCTTACAATAAGAAAGTACCATAATTCTTAAATTGTACAAAGGACAAAAAATCTTGTATTTACAAATTACTGAAAAGAGGTTTTAAAATAAATGCAACACTTTGAAGGGCCAGAAACACATGGGAGACAAAAAAGCTGTTCTCATTCTAGAAAAAGATAACTGACCAAAATGGATGGTTGTTTAAACCAGAAGACATCCCAAGAAGTTAAGGCTCAGTGATGATACAAAAACCGTATAGTTGCTATAAAAATGTCCTGAGACAATTTATTTAGGAGAATCAGATCAGTTCAGTGCAAGGAAAAGGAAATTAATAAGCATCCTCTTTAGAGAAAGTTACCCAAATATCTTCAGTTGCTAATTTTAATCAGTGAGTCTTGGAAAATCAGTGTGTTTGTAGGGGAAGTAATACACAGATTTAGCTGCAAAAATAGCTTCTTCTAGGAGACTGATCAGTGTGTACATAGACACTGAGAGATACACTGTACATAGATATGAGAGAATTTAAGAGCTGCACATATCTGAGTGTAGCTTCTGTCACTTGCATGGCCAGTAGTGCAAGTCAGCTGTTCACATGGGGATTCTTGCTCAAACACCAACAATCAAAGTTCTAAGTCTCTGTCAAAAAGCCAAGGACTTCTTCCTT
This sequence comes from Pardalotus punctatus, assembly GCA_013400915.1. Classification (NCBI taxonomy): domain Eukaryota; kingdom Metazoa; phylum Chordata; class Aves; order Passeriformes; family Pardalotidae; genus Pardalotus; species Pardalotus punctatus. The sequence continues at coordinate 141,941 of VZTX01000282.1, read as the reverse complement.
TTTCCAAACCTGTAATGCAAACTTGGTAGGCAAAAAGAGCAAAACACTCTCGGAAAAGGTCAGAAATCAACAATTAAAAATACATGGTAAGATTTTTCTCTCCCAAAGTGCTTGCAGCAGTCCTGAAAAACTACCTGGACAAACAATTCTCCTTTTATTTACTTTTTACTCACTGTTGTTTGCCTTCAGTTAACAGAGTCAAATATTCACATACATTCTCTCTCAATTTCCTAGACAAATGCTAACTGAGCAGCAATGCTCCCACATAACCCAGCTCAGAGTGTGCCCCGTGGGAGCAAGGTCAGGTGACACAGGAGGAGTACAGAGATGCTGCTTGCCACTGTAGGGGAAAAATCTCTATGGCCAAAGCTCAATTGGAGTTGAAGCTGCCAGAAATGTGGGGAACAATAAAAAGGCTTTCCAAATATATTAATGACAGCCGGCAGTGTAAAAACATCAGCCCATTCCAGGATAAGGATGGTCACCTCACAAACAGGGACATGGAAAAGGCAGAGGTGTTTAATAAAATCTTTGCCTCTGTTTTCTGCACTAGTGATGGACTAAGGGGGTCTCAGGGCCCTGAGCTGGAGGACCATGACTGTGAGAATGATCAGCTCCCAGTCAACCCTGAAATTGTGCAGGATCTGCTGCTCCTATTAATCTATGGAGTCTGATGGGATTCTTCCAAGAATCCTCAAAGAGCTGGCTGATGTCATTGCAAAGCCTCTCTCAATGATTTTTAAGCTGTCTTGGGATTTTGGACCTGACTAGAAGTTGGTGAACATTGTCATGATTTTCAAGAAGGGTAAGAAGGAGGATTTTGGAAACTACAGGCCTGTCAGTCTCACTTCAGTGCCAGGCAAAGCTGTGATTATTCTGGGAGGTATTGAAAACACGTGAAAGACAACACAGTCCTTGGTCACAGCCAGCAGGGCTTCTTGAGGGTAAAGTCCTTCTTATCAAGCCTGATTTCCTTCTACAGCAGGTAAACCCACCTAGTTGGTCTAGAAAGGCCAGTAGGTGTAATCTTTTGGGACTTCAGCAAAGTTTTTGCTACTGTCACAACACCTTTCTGAACAAAATGTCCATTCCACAGCTGGATAATCCTGTTACACCTTGGGTGAGCAACTGGGTCACAGGTCAGGCACAAAAGGGTGGATGACAAAATTACAGTGAATGGGGTGACATCAGACTGGGGACCTGTCACAAGTGGGGTTCCACAGGGCTCCATCCTCAGCCCTGTGCTCTTTAAAGTCATAAATGGCCTAGAGACAGGGCTGGAAAGGATACTAAATCTGCCAGCAACACCAAACTGGGATGAGCTGTCGACTCCCTCAAAGGCAGAGAGGCCCTGCAGAGAGACCTAGACAAATGTGAGAGATGGGAATCACCAATCAAATGAAGTTCAACAAGGGAAAGTGGCAGATTCTGACCCTGGGATGGGGCAACCCTGGCTGTGTGTACAGACTGATAGCTCCTGCCTTTCAGAGCTTTGCCTCTCTAAAGCTTTTGGGGTGACTGCATACATTTATTTCACCATTCAGCAAGCCTCCATAGCAGACTGGCTGCTGGCAACATCTGCCTCAGCCTCCTGAAAAGGCTGTAGAGCACTCCTCACCTGCTCTTCCAGAAGTTATCCACATTCTTCAGGTGCAGCTGGGTAGATCTGGCTATAGCTGGGTTTTATTAGATTACAGCCAGCAGAGTCCCTCCTATGAACACAGAAAACATGTCTTAAAATCAAAGCAGAATTTTGAGGCACTGTATTTGCAAACTTATGTTAGTATTTAATATCAAATCCATGACAAGCCACAAAACCAAACTCTAGTCGTAGCCCTAAAATTTCTATTCAAGTACATAAGGAGTTTAAAAAAGAACTGGAAAAAAAAAAATGTGCAATGAAGATCTTTGAGATTGTGAGTTTCAAGATTACACAATCAAACTGGAATTGGTGCAGGGGAATCAGGGACAGACCAGGGGAAGATATTGCTGATAGTACAGCAAGACTCAGTTAGTTCCAATAAAGACAGAATGTACCAAGCAGCTATTATGACAAAGAAAAGGAAAAGGACTGAAAAGCAAAGCAGTGATTCCTGTTGGAATACACATCAAGTAAGTGAATTGCACTAGAACTGTAAATGACAAACCAGTGGAGAGTGGGAGCCAAATATGTTCACTGGTAGATAGCACACAATATGGGCCAGTGGAATTGGTGGAAATTGTTCACTTTCAGAATTAGAATTTTGTGGCAAACTAAGAGAGTGGACTGTTCTTTTCTCTGTTCCTTTCTACTTTGAATGAAGACATGTCCTTTGTGTGGAATTCTGCAACCATGGTTGCATTTCAGATTTCAATTTTATTGCATAAATATTAGAGGAAAGCCAGCTATGCCTCTAATAAACAGTCTAAAATTAGTTCTCTGTTAATTATCTGACATCCAGAATAAAAGTCAGTGTAGTAAGTAAGAAGGGTTTGCTCTGGTGTTTGGCTATAATTCTGATCCATATAGAGATTTCAGCCATAACCTTGAAGAAGTTTTGGTCCAATTTAAATCTCTAAGTGGAATTTGGATTCTGTACCTGTTCTCAGCAGACTGAGTAGTCAGAGAAGAAGAGCAGTGCCTTCCAGAAATATAAACAGTACATTTTTTCTCATGGAAAAAAGATATCTTAGACTGTAAATGAAATATTTAATCTTTTCTGTTTTAATGATCCAAGTCCTCCAGAAAGCTGACTTGTTTAGCTTTAACACCAATAAAATAAAAAATGCACTTGCCATTATCCCAAATCAGGATAAGAGCCATGTGTTTTTGCGTGCATGCTCCTGCACAATTCTGGAAGCTGTTGCACAAACATATGACTGTTTTATGCACATGTTGGGGAACATCAGTATCTTAGCTGTGTTTGTGTTGTTTGCCACTCATATTAAAATATCAGTGGTCTCATACTGGATACAGTAGATAAACATTGCTTTTAAAATATAATATGGGACAAAATCCAGGAATATGATGTCATCGAGAGAGGGATGAGTCTGCTGTTTTCAGGGAGGGGCAGTAAAACCGTAAGTTAGACTCATTCATAGTAGAGAAAGAGCTGTTCCCAGAGACGTGTTGCACTTCACTCATTTGTATCTGCTTAGTGGTGAATTTTCAGTCAAGGTATGTTTTTCCACTTCTCTTTCATATGAAAAGTTCTTACTATTTAAACTCAGTGCGGTTTGTTGCTTCCTGGAAAACACTTCTTGAATTCTTAATATGTTTCTGGTTCAGTGACAAAAGAGCTGATATTATTTCTCCTCCAGGAGAAAGAGAAAAATAATTTTTGCTAATGTGATTTTGTAACTTGTCAGGTTTTGCAGAGCTATAACATTTCCAGAAAAATGCTTTATTTCAAAGTATCCAAGGTATCAAAGCCACAGGGTGCTTCATCTACCACAGATACTGTCCAGTGTACTGGAGGGTAAGGCTTTCTCCTATCCAGATGACACTTTGTGTCTGTAATCACTCCATGGGCATAGTTTCTTTCATCTCACAAAAATAATCGGAAAGTACAAGAAGTTAACTTTGTTATCAGCCGAGAAATTACCTACAAAATAGCAGGGAGAAACCAGAGGAAATTCTTTTCTGTACATACTGATAATTTTGTCTCTGTTTATTATTTTGATTGTAAACTTTGTTGGGCAGGATGTGGAAGTACGTGAGTGTGTGTGTACCTTACACTGCTAACCTGTTTCATCTGCACTGATTGAATGACAAAGGCTAAACCCTTGAAACTTTTACTTATACTACAAAGAAGAAAGGTTTTGGATGACATTTAGGCTACTTTATTAGGTTCTTTCTAAAATCTGTATGCAAATCAATTAAAAAAAATCAGTAGGAGCTTGACTTTTAAGACGCTGATGAAAACAAAGAAGACCTTACTAGTGGGATTGTAATTAGAATCATATAACAAAAATTCCAAAGGCTGAAATATATGCTATACTTTCAGCTATTCATTTTCCATTACTCAGTATCCTAAGCAGCCTTCTTAGTGTAATAATAATAAAAAGCCATAAAGGTAAAAGCATTCAAATAGTTTGGCATTAGAATTCCTGTCTTAATATTCTGCATGTAATTTTACAGATGTCATCTCCTAAGATGGGTTTTAGATGGGACTTTTATCTTAAACAGCCATGCGTATTTTCTTAGAGACTGGAAGATTGTTGTCTAGGTAAAAGAAATCCTTATTTTTACACATGATCCTCTAAGATTGAAGTATCAGCATATTGAGTAATATCAGTTATATGAATTTTATCTGGTCTCTAAAAATACACAATCATCAAGAAAAAAATTAAGAGAAGCATCTTAGCACTCCAGGTTCGTTTATAGACTTTCAAATGTATGTGTCTTGTTTTCAGTGTGATTAGTGAAAACACAAACAGAAGGGATAAATACACTCATGTTAATAAAGACCTTGGAATAGCAGACCAGAGACACCACCAGAAAATCTGTCAGGTTTTCCTCTGGGCCTGAGTACATGTGAGAACAAGATTAATTGAGTTACTCAGTGCTACCTGAACATTTTGTACCGACAAGCAAACAAAGGAACTGCCTTTCCTAGTGACTTAGAGCTTCCTGAAATAAGCATCCCATCCTTGCACAGGAAAACGGCTTTAAAATTCTTGTAGCTATATAATATTTCAAGTATTTTCTCAGGCAGAAAACAAAAGGAATTTGGGAAAATTTTAGGACATTCATTTTGAAGACCTTAACATTTATTGTTTAAGAATAGCCAGTGTTTTATAATGTGCTTTTCATTAACAGAAGGGGGAAAAAAGTCTCTTAGGCACCCGAATTCCAATGTTTTTGAAGTCATGGTAGGAAAAAAAATTAATGTTACAAGTCTAGGAAAACATATCAGAGAACAGAGCTTTGCTTTCAAAACAAATTCCTTCTCAGTAACCAAATCAACTGCAAAAGTACACCTGAACTCATTAGCAATGCTAATCAATGTAAAGTTAAAAAAAAAATAGAGAGAAAAAAGCCATTTCGCTAAAATGTCCACTTTTTTTTTTTTTTTTTAATTACACATCAGCCTTTTTCTCTTGTCACTCATGGCTTTTTAAAACTCCATCTCAGAGCTCCATACAGATGAGTTTCTCCTACCTCATCTTAAGGCTTATCTTCCTTCTAGCATTTGGCATACTTCGTACACCGAGATGGAAATTTCTGCCTCTGCCCGGCTGATACAGAGCTGTACAGGAACAAGGTACTTGAAAGTGGAGACAAAAGCTGTCCTTTGCCAGCCTCTTCTGGGCTTTAGGAACTTGTAGTTCCTAAGGAGTCACACTCTAGAGCAGTCTTGGGGTGCTGACACCAAATGGGTGGCAGGCACCAGGCTGAAGCAGCTTCTCCCCTCTGCTGGGTCCCCCTGAGCAGGGACAGAGGGAGGAAAGGGCATCCCAGCGCTGTGCCAGCCCCGGGACAGGCAGGCTCTACTGCACGCACAGAGGAGAGAAGTACTTTAAATTTGGACCCTGCAGGTTGGCTTCACACAGATGGAGTTGGGACTGGTAGTGATCACACGGTGGTGACACCTCGTTTGCTCAGAAGTAAAGCTAATGAACTGGGACTGAGGGACCCTGGTCATGGTCCAACACCCCACTTAGGAGTTAAATGTTGGAGAACAGGCACAAATGGGATACAGACCAGAGAAATACAAGGAGAAGATTTGCCTGCTGAAAGCACTTCTCTTCAGCAAGTCCAAAGCATTCGAACATATAGCAAAGATGCTATATCAAACTTCACCAAAAAAACTTAAGGACTTCTAGTGTTCCCTAAAAGAGTGGATTTGACTCACTTTTACTGCTGTTCTATATTTAAGTTCCTTACATGTTAACTCCTCACCTTGATGCAGCAAGGTAGGGCTGGTTTGTGTGATCCCTGCAAACAAATCTGATCACCCAGATTTGCAGATTCGGTAGCTCTGCACAATAAGGAATGCCAGAATGGTGATAGCACTGCAAAGACACCCTTCAGACTACGGCTAATTAGAAGAGAATGGAGCTGTCAAAATGCAGAAATCCATTTTCCCCACTCATGTTATCTGATATTACAGTTAAATGCCACAAAAAAAGGTGAGTGATCCATGGCAGAGGTCTTTTTAACATTAACAGGGTTTATGCATGCATGCCCAGAGGCAGAACTGGTCATAGGTGCTTTTCCTCCTGCAGTGCTCCTGTCTTGGCAGGAAGGAATCAGCTCTTTGGGACCACACCCCAGTGCGCAGGTGGCCTGTCCCTTTGCCATGGCTGTCAGATTTCCTATCAGCTGTCTGACTGACTGAGGGGCTGCTGCTCTGAAGTGTCACAGGTCATAAAAGAGGGACAGCAGGTCCCTCTACCCACACACATGGAGCACAGCAATGTGCCACTTCCCTGATGTGAAGGGTAAACTCCCTGCAGGTAGTGGGCAGGCCAGCAAACTGGAAGTGTTTCACCAGGTACCTCGATCATTTTTACAAAAAGCAAGTGTTGAGCCTTCATAATTCAAACCTGGGACCTGATCCTTAAACAAATAATTAGGATGACAGAAATATTGCAGCACATGTTGCTAGATTTTGTCTCAGCTCTGCATGCACCTCTCACCTCCTTCTGTAGAAGTTTTCCCCTATAATAAGCCATGTTCTACAGTCTGTGTTATGTCTGGATTCTGCTTAGATTAGCAGCTCCTTGAGGCCCAAGGACAGTCTTTTGCACGCTGATTATCCCCAAAGCCTCTGGCCGTCAGTGTAACACAGACAGCGCGGCAGTGTCTGCAGAGCCATGCTCTGGGTCCTACCTGCTGGACAGCAGCAAACAGCTCACCAAGAAAACAACCAGATATAAACCAGGGACATAAAGTGATACAGGTAACCACACAGGCTTGACCCTCAGCTGGACTGAATGCTCACAGTGCCCTCCAAATCAGCATCAGCAGAGAAATGATAGATTATGGAAGATGAGGTCTTGTAGATCTATCAGCAGAGATGAGCGATTTGCTCACTGGTAGCCTGCTTAACAAACACATCATTGACACATCCTCTTTTTCTGGGCTCATTCTCCAGAGGGAAAGGTCTGTTAAAACCTGATTTTCTTAGCTGTGAAATTGGTAGTTTAGAAAGAAATTTATGCCATACCTGTTCCTTTGCTTATCACAACAGATAAACCTGGTTCTGGGACACATAATATGCTTCAAATCAAATTTTAGCCTTCGTAACTGTACAGCTTCAGTTCAACACTGAACTGCAGCCAATGAATCTTACAACCAGCCTAGTGTCATCAGGTTATTTATTATAACTGTCTCATCTCTGTCTGTGATACCTGAGCTCAAGGATGAATTACATATTTCTTTATTTCTTCACATTGAGTCATCTAAAACAAACCCACCAGACACTGTTTGTACTCTGGGGAGCCCTCCCACATGCTCCTCGTGCAGAATCCTGTTTTACCTGTTTAAGACCAGCTCACAGATGGCTGTTCACCTTGGCATCACCTAGAAAGGTTTGCTGTGCCTGGTCCTTCTACTGCTGGAAGTGAACACAAGCTGCTTTCTCCCTGAGTAAGGACCAAAAGAATAGGGAACACATGTGAGGCACTGAAGGTGACCAGGAAATGTTTGCTTTTGTAGAAAATTGTGGAAATTTTCTCTCTTCTCTCTCTATACCCACACAGACATATATTAACACACAGACACATATTTAGAATTATTAGCATCTTGTCAGAGAAGAAAAATAAAAGTTCCTTTGCATATCCATACAGCCTTGTCCTACCCATTGCTAGGGGACAGTCCTATATGGAAACTCCATAATTTTCCTCCCAGATTTTTCACAATTACAAAACAATCAGCAAATATTTTCATCAGACATTTCTGATGTGTCCATCTATTAGGATCAAAACAGTTGCAATTTTTTTTATTTTCCTTTGTCTGGGCAAGAATCTTTTCCTTTTTCCCAGTTAATGCCAACATTTCCAAGTCACGAGGATGTGGGACTATCACTTGTGGGCAGATAAATAAGCAAAAGCAGTTACCTGCTTCCAAGCCTGCAATCTGTGTAGAGATTTACAGTAAATAGCAAATTCAAATAAGACAAAGAATTCAGAATATCCATTTACAAGAAAAAAGGAACCAATTTAAAACCTAAGAGCTTTCTCCATACCTGGTTGTTTGGTTTTTTTTCTCTCTGTGAGTTCCAAGTTCATTTTCAAAATGACACTAGTACAACCTGACTAAAGTAGTCATAATGAATCAGACATGAATGAACTTCATGGTTCATGAATGGCTGAGATATTGGTCACAGAAGTTTTAATATATAACATAAGGATTGTTTTAAAAAAAGACAAGTGGAGGCAGGTCACATAAGACAACATTTTCCTGTCTCCTTATGATTATATCTTTCTTCTGAGAAACTTCTCTTTTTTTTCCTTAAAATAATCACCTTATAGCTCATAAATGCCAGTCAGCTGTGTCAGCAAAAGGGACATTTCCCAGAAGTAGAAGGAATTAGAAGTAACAAAGTGGAGTCAGTTTTGTGTAGGTGTTTCCTGCAACATTTTGGGAACAGTCTTTTTTGGAAATGTAAGAAGACAGCAATTAATTTTCCTTTTACAATAAATGTACTCTACAAATTGCATTTAAATCATACTACAGCTCATAACTGTACAGTATGAGACATCTGGACTGGAGGTTCCTTCTACTCTTTGCATCATGTATTTCTACAGACAGGTTAAGTAGTTTCCACTGCACACTTGTCTCTGGTGTTAAAAAAACAGTTCAATGTAACATAATAATAATGTTTCCCTTAGAATAAATGTACTCTGATCAAATAACTCTAAAACAATCAAAGAGAAGTTTGAGTTTAAAAACAAGAATCAAACAATTTCAGATTTTGGACTATTTTGAAGCTGGCTAAAATACGGGTCCAAACTGTGTAAACTACCTAAGTTTTTTAACATTTTAAATGAAAATCCCAGATAAAGTTCTCATAAGCCTGGCATATACCTGACTTAGGCAAGAATCCTTATTCATTGTTTGGTTTGGAACCCTTTTCCCTCTCAGAAAATTAAACCTCTCTTTTTCCCTTCTTTCCTTCCTTCCATTTCAACATTAACATTTCTCCTTTTTTATCGTTCCTTCCTTCTCCTCTGTTTCCCTTAGCAGCATTATGTTCCCTTCCAGAACTCACATTCTCTCATTTCCCCTTCACTTGTTCCTGCCCTGACACCCTGCCATGAGCCTTTGCTGCCTGCTGCGCAAAACTGTCGCACACAATTCCACACTGCGCTTTCTCTTCTACAGTGGTGGCAAAAGTGATGGTACACAGGTTCAAAGGTGGCAGGATTAACTTAAATCAGAATATTTTTCAAAATTAACAAAGCTGGTCAGAAGACAAGATTTCTGTTCCAGAGAAAAATTGGTGAGGAGTCTCAGCACTTTTAACAAAAGCAAGAAAACAAAACATGGAACAAATGCACACACAGAGGATAAATCTGCCTGGGAATGGGGAGCACTGAGAAGGGATCTTGAAAGAGGCATCCTCCTTCTTAAGGAAGTGCCTGAGGGATAAACTGTAGTGGACTGGACTCTTGCAGCCTCCTTTTTTTTTTTTTTAACTACTCCACTTTGTAAAGATATTTAACTCTTTATTGGCCAGAGAGAGCAAGAGTGGATCTGGATCACCTGCCAAACTGTGAGCAGTCAGTACATCCTCTCCTTTGTTCAAGATCAGAAATGACATCTTTAAAATATTTTCTGTTATATTCCCAAAATCTTTTGTGAAAAATCTTTCCTTTAAAATAAGTTTCTTCAAGAATTTCCTGGTTTGATGGTCATTTTAACCAGAAAAGAAAATTCCCCCTCCTCCAACACTTTAAAAAGTATCTCCTACATAGCTGTAGTAATGTGACTTTGAGGTACCAGCAAACACGATCCATAAATTGCAGCAGAGCAGAGGGGCAGAATCCCTTCCCTTGCCCTGCTGGCCACACTGCTTTGGATGCAGTCCAGGACCCAGCTGGGACTTCCTGGGCTCTGGGTGCACATCCTGGGTCATGTCCATCCTCTCACCCAGGAGCACGCCCCATGTCCTTCTCACAGGGCTGCTCTGATCTGTTCAAACCCCAGCCTGTGTTGATACCAGGGCTTGCCCTGACCCAGGTGCAGCACCTCGAACTTGGCCTTGCTGAACTTCATGAGATTTGCACAGGCCCAACTCTCCAGCCTGTCAAGGTCCTCTGGGGGGCATCCCTTACCTCCAGTGTGTCACTCAGCTGCATCACATACCTTGGGTCATTGGCAAATTTGTTAAGGGTGCACTTGATCCCGCTGTCTGTGTCAATGACAGACACTAAACTTTATATTTTTGTTAGCTTTGGGTAAAATAGTTCTTTGAAGGAACTGTGGCATTTACTAAAGGAATCTGTCTCTCTAACTAAATTGTTACCCTGCATTTTTTTGTTGGGTCTGACATTCTGGAAAGAGCAGATAGGACATACCTTCTCTGTGAACACCAGTGCTCAAAACCTGTGTATGCGGAGTGAAAAACAAACTGTCTGCACCAGGTTCCAGCAGGGTTCTGTGATCTCCTGTTGCTAACAAAGAGCTAAAAATAAATTAATACACAATTTCATTTCGACACTGGCGAAGCATGAAAAGGCAAAAATGAAATTGCAATCCATACACTGACTGTTATAAATGGACACTGTTATAAATCACACTATTTCTTGGCTAGAGAAGTCTCCTGAACCTTCCAGATCTCTCAGTGTTGAAAGTCACATCCATGTTTGTACAGTTTAATCACCAAATCCCTATCAGTATGTATTTTAATGTATTATATGTATGTCAGCATGTATTCCCACTTAAAACTGTTGTGATTAGAATTCCCCTGTGTCTTGGGTTTTCAGTAGAAAGACATTCTCCATTTGGATTATATCTAATTTTCATCTGCTGTTACTATCAAGGTAATTGCAGTACAGTTTGAAATTCGTTATAGTTACACACCATTTCTAACAGGTACATCTGGTTTTGAGCTTTTCTCTACAACATACGGAGTATGGTGATTTCTAACTGTGCTATCTGAAAACTGACCTCTTTCCAATTGCAAATACTTCACATACTGGCTAAGTGAGGGTCAGACACACAAAAATAATATGAGATGACTGTCCCAGCTGCTCAAGAAACAGCAATGTAGCAGGATGTGTTTGACCTAGGAAGGACAAGGCAAAATGGCTTTCTGAAGTTTATCATTTAAGAAGTAAAGGACCTTACAGACTGGCTTCTCCTTGAGAAGGGAACTCACCATTGCTTGCACTGCCACACTCTGCTTTTAGTCCTTAAAAGAATATGAAATTTAAAATAAAAAAACAAACAAACAAACCCCTCTAATTCTTTAGTAAAGACAACCTGCCATTTAAACAATGAGCATTATGTCACATCGGTATTGCCTTCCATGACACAAATCAGTGATGCTGGGGGTCATTCTCTGAAATGATCCACAAGAAAACCTATTCAGGAGGTTGAAATCTGAGTTTATAGTTCAGTGTAGCTGTTGTCAGAAGTTCTAAATTAAACTAGGACCATCTTCAGAAACCCATGCATTAGAGGTGCTAACCTGGACAAACTGGGTAAATATCACCTCCTCTGAATTCCACCTGCTTGAAATTAAAGCTGTAATTTCACTTAAGTACTATTATATGGTTAACAATACTTTCTGGCCTATTCTGCTGTCAGAGCCTGAAGTGCTGTTTGGAAACGGTGCCATTACTCGGCGAAGCTGTCTGTATATCCCTGTGGTGAAAGGCATTAAGAAAACACAATTTACAGGGAGGACAGATTCTGCCTGTGATGCCTTCTGTGCTAGGGACTCCTCTGCTTGCACAGCGCTATCAGCATGTGGCTCAGCAATAGAATCTGCAATAGTGACTGAAACATTTCCAGCTGCCAGCAGGGACAACTGTGTAGCTGCAAATGTGGTTTCCAGATATAATATGACAGGTTAAATCATCTTTTATATTTTTTCTAGTTACAGCAGTGTAAAATAATCAGTTACCTGTATGATAAGAAGTGAAGAAAGCAGTAGCTGTCAAAGAAATCAATATTAGACTTTGAAACAACAACCAGTCAGCTACATGTACTGTGAGCTTCTCTGGGAGCTCTTTGCTACTGGAGACACTTGGGCTTTCCTCAAAGGCCTCACCTGTGAAAGCCAGTGGTGAAAAAGTGCAGGAAACACTGCATTATTGCAAATACCTGACAACAGTGTGAACATTATAGTGACTGGAGGCACTTGAGATGGCAAATCCCTTTTTTCTTAATGTCTGCAAAAAAGTCCTCGAGGTGCTAGAAGAAAAGTGCTTTCAGGGCACAGAGCCAGTTCATATGAAAAGTAAATCTCTCCATTAAGTATTTAATGCTCAGAGGGACCAATACTGACAAATACTATTTGGCCATTAGACCTTCACATTTTACCTAGTCATGAGAACCTAATGCTGCTACCCAGGGAAAAGAGCAGTATTTCAATTGCTAAGAGAAAGGAGCGGCTAAACTGAGCCAAAGAGTTCTAGTGGGAGTAACGCATCAAAGAGCAAAGCTTTAGAGGACATCCACGTGCACGTCAGTGAGGGAGCCTTGAGTGGAGGTTTGTGCGCTGCTGAGCAGCTCTTCTGTGCCTCCACTACAGCAAGGCAAATAAAGGAGCTAATCAGTTAATAATCTTCTTGGGGAACTGATGTGCTTCAGGACTTACAGCCTTTTCCTCTTATTATTCCACCTCTGAGACTCTACTAATATTGTCCATTTCTCTCTGTAGGATATTCCCATTGTTCTCTGTAATGAAGATATCAGGCAATTTACATCACTGGCATGCTTCATCAGTGCTCCTCCGTCTTTCATACTGAAATCAAGACCATAACTAAACTAGCTGAACTCCAAGGCCAGTTCTGAGAACCCACACTAGGAACGGCTTCTTCAATCCACATCCCAAAAGTTGTCATCAGACAGGTGAAAATTCACCTTTTTCTTTTCCAGCTTATCTGGTTTTGGCCCAGTTCTCCCAATAAGTTTGAGTTATCTGGGTTTCAAGAAAGGCTGTTTCCTAAAACAGGAAATTCTCACTTTAACATAGAAATATAATCTAGCTGCACAAGCTACTCTTGATAAGATCACTAGCATTTTATTTCTTTATCATTGGATGCCTTAGCTATTCATTGGGCTCAGGGTATTGTCTGCCGTTTGAGAGCTGCATTGTACTGTTTGATATCATCAATCCTGCCATTTCACATGGTATCACACTCCTGCAACAGATATTAAATTGGGTCTCACAATGCTAGTGTGTTAAGCGCTGAATTTTGTAGTGGTGATGGAGTACAGCAATCCCTTGTCTACAACAGAGAATTCCTGTGGTGCCTGCAGAGCTCAGGGGAGTAGATACAACCACCTTTGACCTTGCTCCCGTTTGGTAAATCTACAGGTCATATTATAAAACTCAGGAAGTTCATAGTCTCTTGTTTATTGTTGTACTTCAGTTAATTTGTTCAAGTTGTGGTCATTCAGCTTTGTAGTCAGACACCACGAGTGCAGGAGGGTTAAGGGACATGCAAGATTCCAGGTCCAGGACAAGACAAGGTTTCCCAGCAGTCACTGACACCCAACAGGGAGCCCTGTGAGGTTTCTGAGGCCGAGGCATGTTGCTTTTACTCAAAGCACTGCTTTGGCTCCTTCTCTCCCTGTACAAATGTGCAGTTTGGCTGGCTTCCATCCAGCATTATTTGCAGGACGGTTCAAAGGGAGGAGATATTATCAAGCTAGGCAGTGAACTAGCGCTAGGAACAGAAATAAATTATGTTAATATATGGTCATCTTCTCAGCAACAGATCCAATGCTGAGCATAAACTCTGCACGTCTTAAAAATGTAAGCAAAGCACATTCTGATCATTGCTTCTCTTCACAGGAGGCCTTCCAGCTAACAATAGAAACTAGTGAGCCTGTAAGTTTATTTCACCCACATACAAACCAAGTGTATGGTTGTTCTTTACTTATTTCTATCTAGAAATAATCAGGACCCAGACAGTGCTGTCTCCATCAAAGTCACTTCCCTGCCCCTTCACAAGTAACACCACCTCTGTTACTTTAAATTTGCCAGGGTTCCTGACTTGCATCTGCCACCTTCATCTCTCCATTTTCCTCAGCATCTCCTTTGTGCCTTTTGAGATGTTCTTCACTCCTGCAGTGCTTTTGCAGTCCCACTCCTACTGCAGCTCCTAGATTTCTCACTCTCCTGACACTAGCCTAAATCCTAGTTGTTGGCTGAGCTTTGCACAATGAGCACTCACGGTTAACCTTACCTGTTCTCATATGGGAAATACCAAAAAATCCAGAACAAAGTACCCTGCCAGTCTTGCAGAGTGAGCTTGTGGTCAGTTTTCTCCTGCTTGAATATTTTTCTTCTCAGTTGTCAAAATGTTTTGAGCAAACACACCACAATCCACACAGAAAAAGCTTAGATCCCTCTGTGACTTGTGTTGTGTAAGATTTAGGTGTTTGGCTGTTAGGAAGTCAGGATGTTATCATCTTGGTTCAGGGACACACAAGGCTTCTGGTGACACCTGACACCAGGCTGTGGAGCAGTCACATTAAGTCTAAGGGGGCAGGAGCTGGGTGGGTCCATGAAGATCAAAATCCTGAAGAATTAAAGACTTGGGAAGAGCAGCAAGTATTCACAAGGGGAGGGAGAAGGAGTTGTGAGATTGTCATTATAAACCTCAAAACTGATGATATTTCCAAAGATGGAAGATTCAGATTCAGTGTTTATTTAAGTATTCATACTAACTGGAAATAGCTTCATGAAGATAAATACTCTCAATCAACATTATTCAATAAGCTTGTGGCCTCTTAGTGTACAGGCATGTGAATCACCCAATTTCTAGATTTTATTCCAAGTAAACAGAATAGAGATCTTTCATTTGCCCAATGACTACAAAGAGAGGAACAAACTGACATGTTTGTTTAACACTTAGATTTAAGGCCTTCATGTACTTCATTTCTTCATAGGCATATACTGTCTTGAGAAAGCTGGAGATGGGAGGGAAATTACTATAAATCAGAACAGCTTAATCTGTTTGAGCTGTTTGAACAGCAGAAATGGAAGTATGTGTTAGGAGGAGGTGAAAGGCAGTGATACCTGTTTTCAGAGTAGTTAGTTTTTGAATTAAACTTCTTTCTCTGCTCCTGAACTACAATAATAGAAGTTGCTGAGAAGTATAGGGAGTTCCACTTCAGGGTAGTTCTACTGGGTTTACTAATCCATCATGTACAAAAGGGAAGGGAAAAACTGCACAGCATTAACATAACAGAAATATTCAGGAAAACAAAACCCTAAACCATCTATTCAGATCTAAATTTAACTTAGGGAATTGTTGCTGTGAGCACATCACTATGCACACGTTTTCTATGTATCACATTTTCAGTTCTTGACGGCCCACCCCACAGTTGCAGACCTCATTTCCTTTTATTGATAAACCTCTCTAATATTAGCAGGTTTATTTTTGTAAAATAAACACCTGAGGGATTTATCCTCATATCTCATTCCTTCATCCAAACTGTGCCTTGCTATGATATGCCTCAAAACCACTCTAGAACAGTGTTCAAGGGATTTGGCATTTCCTATTACTTATTTGCTTATACCCTTCCCTTTTTAACTTAATGATGCATTGATGCAGCCTTTCTGTGCAAAAGGAATATTCCCATTCAGTGGATCATCAACAGCAATGTTTTGCTGGGGTATTTTCTAAGGTCCAGGCTATGTGAAACATTTCCACTGAAGAGGAATTATACAGCTCCAAAGAACAGCCCAGTGAGTTAACATAAGCAAAAAAACTGCAAAATCCTTATGGCAAGAGTGCTCCATCTAGTCCTTGTGCTCACCACAATTTGGCTCCAACAGCCCAGTGTGGCACATGGTAGTCCTGATGCAAAAGATTAACTGGGCACATTTCAGTTGCCAGTGTTGGCCTCTCATCTCCTGGCTGTGCAGGATCTGCTTTCCTGGTACCCAGGCAGCCTTGCTCCCCTGCTGAAAATCCTGACTAATACAAAAAACACTTTTCTCTGATTCCTTTTGTGACTTAGATGAACCAGTTTTGTGTCCCAAAATTTAAAATAATTAAAAAAAAAAAAAATTTAGTGAAGGCCAATTCCCATAGTGCTCTCAACAAAACCTGCACAGCTTCCTAAGGAGCCTTGTTGAACAAGGGCACCTCAGTGAGGTAGAAAATTCCAACAAGAGAGTGCTTGAAATTCAGCTTTCTGCTGAAATTCAGCTTTAAGCAACCAGGGGCTTGGTCTAGTGGAAGGTTCCCTGCCCAAGCCATTCTATTTTTTTGGGGTTTTTGTTTTTAGTTTTTTGGGGTTTTTTGTTGGCTTTAATCTAACTGGAATTTTCATTTATTAGCACAAGAACCACAAATTAAGGAATTTAGGATAATGTGAGTTG
This sequence comes from Pardalotus punctatus, assembly GCA_013400915.1. Lineage (NCBI taxonomy): Eukaryota > Metazoa > Chordata > Aves > Passeriformes > Pardalotidae > Pardalotus > Pardalotus punctatus. Next base: position 125,439 of record VZTX01000282.1, on the reverse strand, counting down.
GAAGGTGTGTAGGTCAACCTCTTGCTTAAAGCTGTAAAGCTGGGTCAGCTACAAAATCAGACTATGCTACTCAGCTTTTACAGCTGGGTCTTTGAAACTTTGGAGGATTGCAAGGCTGAAATTTAATGATTTAGTGGCTGGAGAAACTTGAAGATTCTGTGTTTTGATTTTAAAACAGCCTCTAATGTTGAAATTATTATTTCTCACTTCAGATTAAATAGAATTCTTACAGTAAAACTGCTCTTTCAGAATGACATCCACATCCAGTCTTGGTGACATTTGCAATATTTTGGAGGTGATCTTTAGTAGAAAAGTTTCTAAAATATTGATATCAGCAAGTCAGAGGTCAAACATGAATGTGACTCAAACATCATCACCAAGTCTGAACTAAATCAAAACTCTGTTTATAATGAGAGGACCCCTTTCCCATATACAAAGGTCCTGTGATCAAGAAAATACTTTTCTCTGAACTAGTTCATATTTTTCTTCTCCTCCCAGTTCTCGCCACAGTCCAGCCACACTGTTCTTCTCCACTTCAGTTACAACTGTTTTACGCAGAGATAATACCTTTTGTCAGAGTGATCACAGTTGTTGAATATGATGGGTAAACAGCAGTGAAAAATAACATACCAGATTTTTAAAGCTAAAAAGTGCAGAATTTTTTTTATGTTATGCAAAGTGCTTCCCTGCATTTGATTGGACTTCTGCTCTCTCCACACCTTTCTTTATTTGGAATTGAGTAGCTTCATCTCCCACACAGGGAGAAAAATTAGTAACTTCTTCTCACCTTAGTCTCATTGTTACTGAAATAACAACTTTAACAGAGCAACCTTTTATCCCCCATTTTTCCTAACATAGTTGATGTAGCTGCCTTTAATGATAACTGCAGAACATTCTTTCCATGGTGTGCTTCAAGCTTACACAACATGTAGTATCTAAAAATTACACTTTTGTGAGGTAGCTCCTCTGTATATTTTCTTTATTACCTTAATTTTCTGGCAAACCATGCATCTGATTTGTGTTAAAGATAACTTTTTCTTTTGCAAGGTTATTTTTGTCCCAGTCAAGTTCCTGAATCTGGTTCAACATGAAGCCTCACAAACTGAAAGGGCAGCCATGAGGTAAAAGGGACAGTGAAGGGTGAATGAAAAACAGGAAACCTTTAAGTTAACATTGCCACAGAAAGTGTCCACTGATGTACAACCTCAAACATGCTAAAGCCCATTAGAGATTCATTATACAAAGATTGGGAATTAAAAATTAATGTTGTGGGATCCGTAAAAGCAGAACATTTTAGGAATGTTTCTGACATTTCCTCTACCTCTCCACAATAACTAATGCCTCCACAGTAACACAGAATTAAAAGGACATTCAGAGAATGTTTCAGAACACATTTCAGAGATGCCACAATAGTGATATAATTTTACTTTCCAACATTCAGAGATACAAATCCGTTCTGAAGCCAAAGAGAGGGGTATAAGCAGTCCCACTGGGCTTGGATTAAATGGAAGCGAGTCTCAGTGAACTGGGGATAGACAGTGATTTTTTTCAGGAGTAAAGGTTGCAAGAAGAACAGGTTGAAACAGAAGCTTTGAAAATAAACCTTAGGGAGAAGGCATAGAACTTATAAAGAGATGGGCTCAGTATTTTTGTTGATACTAAATTCTGAATGTAAGAGTCCATCACTGAAGCTCTATCTTCCAGCACACCTTTGGGTTCCTGCTGAGCATTGCCTCTGCTTGTCCTATCCCATCCCATCCCATCCCATCCCATCCCATCCCATCCCATCCCATCCCATCCCATGTGCCTCATGCCTGCTAGACCTGTAGGTGTAGAGCTGAAGGAGAAATTCTGCATTGAGATTGTTTTGTTACAACCTATTACTAAATAAAAATACTCCTTTTCCTCACAAATAGACATTGTCCTGGAACCAAGTCCTCCAAAGCTGTTAAAATTAAACTTCTCTCTCCTTGGCCAGCAGACACCTGTCTAATAGTCACAAATGAGGCAGTTTAGGGGACATTTGACAGCCTCCTGACAACTTCCTAGGTTTACACTCCAAGCTCCTGAGGGCAGCAGTGGTACCTACACGGAGTCAGCAGGACTTGAGGCTTCCTTGCACAGACCTCACTGTGGAAGACTTCCCTTACTTGCAGCAGCTTTTAAACTCCTGCTATTTCCCATTTCAGTCACAGCAGATCTGTCAGGCACATACCCTTTTTCCTCTTATGGCTCTGGCAGCTCCTCTGTTACATTTACTGTAGCTTTTACAATAGCATGAGGAAGTAAAGCTGCCTGGCAAATCGGCACCACCAGGAGACACTTGGCTGCCCGAGCTGGGCTCAGAGAAGTTCAGGAGGACAAACTCACACAAAAAGTACAGAGCATCAGAGCAGGCTGGTCTCTGCACAGGAACAGAGTCAGAGGAGAGGCTGGGGAAGCCTTTCCCTTTCTGTAGCTAACATCCCTTCTAAAAAATCAGTGTCAGAAGTCAGCCAGTGCCTCTCTCAGTTTGCAGCCACTCACTCAAACCCATATTTTTTCTCCCAGCTCTTCCACTCCTCTGTGCCAGTGACATGCACTGTACATGAAGCTGTATATATGTATGGCAAGCCAGCTGGATGTATCTGAAAACATTTTTGGCCACTGACAGCGCTTAAGGCAAACCAGGTAATTGTAAAATTCTGCTATAGATGCTACAGACTGGGTGTTATACCCATCCTTCACACAACCTTGCTAAAGAATCCCTGAAATAAATGGAAAATTAAGCTGCTCTCTAGGCAACTTTCATCATGAATGATCATCCATCACAGAAATTCCTCATTTGGAAAGGACTAGTGGGGCCTTGGGCCCGCTCTATCCTTTGTCCTTGAAAATTAGACTATGTAGGAAAACAGCAGGACTGTGTACCTGTGCTTTTTAATATTCTATCTTTTGCTCCAGCAAACCACATTATAGCAGTTAACATCATAACAGCATTTGTCTGTTTTAGACTCCACCTCTTGTCTCTGAGGACTAAATTAGCAAGGTCAATATTATGACAATCTCAGAATATACTAATTACAAATTTCACGTGTTGTTCCTGCAAAACATGTAATCAGCAAAGTCACAACAGCTGTGAAATATGCGCTACCAAGTCCCTCCCTTACTCCCACAGAGTAGATTACTGCAGGTAATATTGGAATAACCTGAATTCTTATTACACATTTCAGAATTTTTCCTTGCGTAAGACATGACTGAGACCATCATGAGATATTTAGTTATTCACTGTATCTTAGCATACAGAAAATGTTTAGCATAGCACAAGGAAAGATTAACACCAGCAGCAGTAATAATGGAGTCATGAGTTCAGCAGCTGTAGGGCTTCATGCAGACCAAAACAGATGGTGAAAAACACTCACCTGAAGCAGCATATCCTATTTGGGGAGTAAAGCTGTGCTGGAGCTTGCATTAATCCAGTAGCAGTATTAACTGAGCTCTGACCGTTTTTCCCCTGTCCTTCCATTCCTTAGCTCATATCTCTTGATCCTCAGAGGACTTTTTGTTCCCATTCCTCATATTCCCCTTCTCTTTCAAGAACTTCTGCAGGCGCAACATGCATGGCTGTGTCGTGGAGACTTTCCCTCCCCATTCTGAGATTAACCACTCTGCTGGACTCTGGGTGCTATCCTTGTCTTGCCAATTAACTCATGTCTGTCTTCTAGCGTGCTCCCTCCTGTGCAGGACATGTGGGTCAGTCCTTGGACAGCTGGACATCCCACCAGTCTGCCAGGAGACACCGAGGTGCTCTGGGGACTCTGCCCAGCCCTCAGGGTTTCAGGCTATGGCACTGGTGACCACCACCTTTTGGGAGTCCTTCTCCACCTGCCTGTAATGACAATCCAGCAGCTGATTAACCCCTTCTGCCCAGCCCTCTGCAAAGGTTCTTCATTGCAGCCGTGGCAGGATGTGGCCAACACCCCCAGTATCCCTCCTGAGCTGAGCCCAAAGCCTTCCTGCCTTGGTGAGCGCAGTGTCAGCAAGCGGCTCAGGGCTGGTGCCACCAGCTCTGGCCAGGCTATGGCTGGCCCCCACACATGGCACCCTGAGACCTCCCTGTTGGAACCTTGTCCTTTGTTCCTGATGCTATTAACAAAAAATACTCCAGAACAATGTGAGATTGACAGAGGGTTTTACAGACTGTCGAGGAGGAGGTAACTCACAACAGGAGGTGAACTCCATCAGGTGTAAATTCAGCCCCCACAGGAGTCCCTCAGAATCAGTAATGATAGATTACTTCAGCTGGGCAGTGTTTCAATCAAAACTGTCACATAAAATATTATTGAGAGTCCCTGCTGAGATATAATGCTTGTCGTGCATTGCACAGAAAGTATTTGTAGAGAATGTGTGAAAGGATCACATTTATTTTCACCAAAATGACAAGAAAACAACAAATCACTGCCTTTTCTAGGCTGCGTCTTTGTCAATCATAATTTATTCAGCAATCACATATTTTAAATGAGTTTCCTGTGCTATACAGAATATCATCAAGCACATCATTTTAACCCTAAACATTAGGGTTTGTAAATAGATAATTAGCAGATTTTACCTTGTTCACTCCCCTTTCTACCAATGCATTATGGAAGGACTTGAGCTAAGGACCAGGTAAGTAGGTTTCCAGAAGCCCCACATCATGGACTTGGTGACATCCTAACTAGTCCCTGCACACTGTTCCTGGACCACAGTAATATGATATAAATAACTTATTTTAAAGTATTCTAGGTATTTCCCTTCTAAAACCAAAATCTGAAAGAGATTAATAGTAGGGAAAACACAGATAAATCCATAGGCAGTTTTGAAGCTGCTATTTACTGTAAATTAAATTCTGTAAATTCATGTAACGAGGGAAAATTATGGAAAAAGCCAACATAGCCTTTATGACCACTCTCTGAATTACTAATGCGCATCTTATTAAATATGTGCATACCTCCAACCTCAAAGCATAAAATAATGCACTTAAAATTATTTTTTTTTCTGCTGGTTCACAGCCTACTACCAGCAGAAGAATCAGTTTCTGATAATTACATCAAGCAACAGAACTTTTCTATTCTCAGTTGACCTCTTGTTGATCATTAGTATTTCACATCCTATGTGTTTTTACAGTGAAAAGTGCCAGCACAGAAAGAAAGGGAGACTTGAAACCGCTGCTTGCAATTCGTTAGTGGCATCTCTCACAGCCACACAATCTGGGCTTTGAGATATTTAAGTGTTGATGAATATCAGCACCTTGCTGCCAGGCTTTGCTATAGGGAGATTAATTAGGGAAGAGTATGGTTTTCTGAGGTATTATTTAAGAACTGAGAACATCAAAGATGTCAAAAACATCAGGACAAAAATGAGTTGCAATTAACAGGAGACATAGAAGCTAACATAAAATGTAAAAGGATAATAGAGGAAAGTCTGGGCCTGTTACCAAAAGGGAAAGGGAAGTATTAATGCAGAGAATGATGCAAAGTTAAATGACAGTTGAGTGTTAGTCCTCTCAGAACTGAAAATTGTGATCTGATATTTCATGCAATTGATTTGAACAATTGAATGTGTGTGAATTGGGAAGGAAAAATTTAAATAATATATGGAGTTATACAAGGTGGCAAGATTGTATGTAACCCACGCTGGTGTGGTTCAGAAATTAGGAGAGGAAGTCTTTTCTGTCAGTCTGTGAAAGCAAGAAGAATGGGGACATCTTAGAACTCTAGAGAGGACAAGACACAATACCTTTAAAAAGGCACAGAGAGCAGGACCCAGGGATTTACTGTCCTTCTCATTTAAGTACGTGGAAAACATGACAACAAAATATTAAATAATCAGGATACCAACATATGGAAGATAATAAAAAGAACCAAGTGATAATGAATTATCAATATAAACTTGTCAAGAATGATGTTACATCAGACCAATCCAATCTGGTTTAATGGATAAAGCAGAAGCAATGGATCAGGCATCTATAAGTTTCAGAGGAGCTTTTGGTATTATCCTACATTCCATTCTACTGAACAAATAAAGTCACAGAAAAATGCACTGTATGTGCAGGTGCTCTGCTATACCTGGGATAGGCTCAAAAATATAAGATTTCTAACCAAAACATTTACAACTACAGTAGTTGCTTGTACTGAGAAGATGAAAAGAGGACATAAATCAAAATATTGGCAATGCTGCGTAGCGTGCACTGCAGGTAGCATTTGCTCTCAGTGTAGAACAAATAATTCCATATCCACTAGACTTAAAAGCTCCATATAGCCAGTGTCACTAAAAGCAGAGGTCACTGAATGGATGCCTATGATATTCAGTGCTGTGTGATAAAGAGGTTCCACCAACCCTTTCTCCTGATGCTGGTTGGAAATTATCAGTTATCAAAAGGATACGGGTGTCCCAAGACTAAGGTGATTCTAACAGTGACAAGGCTAGCAAAGAGGGAGAATAGAGGATGGGCATATGTTCCTGCATTTAGATGTGGGCTTGAAAAGTTGGAGTTTTAGAAGGATGCATCTGGAGAATGGGAATTTGTGGTTACCCAGTTTAATGGAAATATTGTATTTTTCTCAAGTTATGAGGGTTTGGGCAGGTGTGTTGCTGATGCTTTGTGCTCATTAATCCATATCAGGTTGCCTTGTCTTTCAAGGTTCTCAGTCCCACTTGGCTGTCTAATTCAGTTAGCCTATCCTGCCTAACACCCCTGTCATAAATTTTGCATTATTGAGAGGTTCTCCTTTGTTCTGCCAAGGTTCAGAGAAGGAGGGCTACTCAAGGACATGTTCTGCCTTTACTGTACTTACTAAGGTGTGGTCTTCATCATTGCCTTTAGTTTGAAGTACTACAGTGTTTTATTAACATGAAGTACACAAAACATTACCACCATTTTTCAGCAATTCTGCAACCAATAGCCAAATTTCTGTATGTATATTAAGCACTGACACTTACCAGCCAACAACTCCAGCAACCCGAATACAAATGAGAACCCCCAGCCTTTCAGGAATTACAAGTGTGTCCCTTTTCACTATCAAGTTACCAATTGAATAGGACAAATGTCTTAATTAAAAACACATTTGAAAAGATTCCAATCAAACAACAATATAAACAGTGGTTATTATAAAGACCTGGAAAAAGATGAACAATAATTCTGTCATTCAGTCCAAAGAATTGTACATACAGATCTGGGAAGCCAATCTTGCATTTGAATAATATCTCAGCATTCATTATCCAAGAGCACAACAACAAGAAAACACAGTTAACATTTTATCAGTACTGAGAGATATTGCACACTCAACTTCTGTTTGGTTTTAGTAACATCGAAGTGCGCATCTGACATTTCTGCCTGTAAATATCTCCCTGTAAGATCCCAAGCTGTTCTGATCTGTCGAATGTTTACAGTACAGCACCTGGTTTTCAGACTCTTTCACCCAAGCTGGCTGAGTGCAGCCTGACTGCAGACAGGTCCTGGCTATTATGATGGCCACTGTCTCTGCCAAACTGCTGGCCCACCCACAGCACACCTCTCAAAAATGGGCTCCCTCATGAAGGTTGTACCATTTATCTCTTCTGTGACTGGGTTGCAGAAAGAGAAATTTCTGTCTCTTGTAACACAGAGAGAGAAATACACAGACAATTTCAGCGAGAAGCTGAGAAAGACACACACTGCTGGCAAACGCTGATCCTGCAGCGTTCTCAATGAAAACTGGAGCTGCAAACTAAATGTCTGTTTATAGTACAGTCATAACATTTGGAAAAATATATGGTGCTCTTTGGGGAGGAAGCATCACTGAACTTCACCCAATTCTTGCGCTATAGGAGAGGGTGTAAAATGTTGCTGGATGCAACACAGAACTAGCAGCTTTACCATGAGCAGCCTGAGACACAAGGTACCCCTGTCCTTTAGGAGACCATGGCTAATGAAACACAAAGATAAGAAGACAAACTAATGATGAACATCCTCAAAGAATTAACAAGGGCTTTCTGCAGCTCAGTTCTAGTGAATAAGGGCTGGTAAATGTTCCCTTCAGTTAACCCATTCATAACAATATCTGTTGTTGCTTCATCCCCTCTCTTTTGCTTGCCTAAAATTGGTCCAGGCAGTCCACAGCAATACAGTCTGTGAAACATTCCACAGACTTGGCCAGTGTCTATGAGGAAGCAACCCAGGGAATTGTAAGCCTGTGCAAAACCTACGCTTCTAGGACACTAGGAAAAGCAGACACAACTTTTCTAATTGTGTCTTTTGCAACAATGAGCTAGATGCAGAAATCTCATGTCACCTATTATTCTTTTCACAGAAATGGTTTCCATCACAACTGAAAATGTTACGCAGCTGTACAACGTGACCGCCCAGGAGCTCACAGTCAGCCCTGCAAATTTCCACAATAATTCAGGAGCGTATCAAGTAGATCAATACAAATGTGTTAGTGCAGATGTATGGAAATGGCTACAGGATTTTCAGCCTGGATTCCTCTGGTTTATATTTATTGTAGGATCAATAGAAAATTCCTTTGTGCTCACTGTCCTGTGTTTCCACAAGAGTAGCTGCACAGTGGCTGAAATTTACTTGGCAAACATGGCATTTGCTGACCTAATGTTGGTCTGTACTTTACCTTTTTGGGCCATTAATATTTCTAATAATTTTCATTGGCCTTTTGGCCTGTTTCTCTGTAAAGCCGTCAACATTATGAGTTACATGAACTTATATTCTAGCATTTATTTCCTGACACTAGTGAGCATTGACCGCTACCTGGCCTTGGTGAAAACCATGTCTCTTGGACGAATGAGACGATCTGTCTGTGCCAAATGGAACAGTTTTGTAATCTGGACATGTGCATTGCTCATGTGTTCACCTATGATGGTGTTTCGAAATTTGCATTATTTTGAAGAATACAACATCACAGCCTGTGCTCTTCTTTACCCAGCCAGCTACTGGGAGCCCATAAACAACTGCTTGCTGAATATTGTGGGGTTTGTGATCCCATTCTGTGTAATTACTTACTGCACTGTGCAAATTATCAAAGCCTTACGAAGCAGTGAGCTACAAAAAATGAAGGTAGTCCAGACAGAGAGGAGAGCCACCATGCTGGTCCTTGCTGTGCTCTTGCTGTTCGTCATTTGCTGGCTTCCGTTCCAGATCAGCACAGTCATCGACACAATCCGCTACTTCTCACCCGCTCTCACGTGCCTGGAAGAAATCAATGACATAGTGACCCAGATAGCCACGTACTGTTCCTTTAGCAACAGCTGCCTGAACCCAGTCCTGTATGTAATTGTTGGGAAAAACTTCCAGAAGAAGGCTGTGGAATTCTACAAGGACTTGTTCACAAAGAGGTGCAGAAAATTACAGTCTGTGCAGATGGAAAACTCCCTGGACACTTTAAGAACTTCCATTTCAAGTGAATACCCAAGGAAAAAATCTGCTTTGTCATTGCCCCAATAGCATAATTTTAGGAAGTCCTTACAGGAAAAAGGCTTCTAACATATCAGTCTCTGCTCATATCCATCTGCTGCTGGTCCACAGAGTAAACATGTGGTAGCATTGGTTATGTGTGGGAAAACAATGGTTTGAACTTAACAGAAATTCCATAAGGAGACCTGCTTCTAATGTTACTAGATGCTTTTCATGACTGAATCCTATTTTATAGTTTACTTACATTTTCAAGGTTGAATAATATTTGGCACATATAGCATTTGGAATGTTTGCATTTCCAGGGTGCAAATACAACTCTCTGAACACAGCCCCAGTAAAGAAGCTATCGCCAGGCTTGTGCAGCTACTTATGGTACACATATAGTGTGTTAGATAAGGTTTTTGATCTCAGAGGGGCTTGTGTTTGAGTAAGTTCTGTTAATCAAATCCTGCAGATGGACATATTTTTAGATGTGTCCATCTTTTGGGTTTTCAATTTCTCTCTTCAGTCATCTGAAACAATCTGATTTTTCATTGACAAGCAGTGCCTTTTTGCAACTGCTCATGTTAGTTACAGATTTACGTGAGCAAGTATGTATGCAAAGTAACTGAAAAAATGTAAAGCAGTAGTGGAAGGGAAGCTGCACCCAGCTGCATGAAGTTACCTGAGTTTTCTTTGTAGAAGAAGATTCTTTACCCCTTCTACCTTGGGGTGAAAACACTTCTACCTTTTGAGCAATTGGATGCTATTTATATTCGTGCTTACACTTCAGCTCAGAGACTTGGGTTTTTAGTATTCACAAAACATAATTAATATTTTTAATGTTATTTAATGGATATATAAAAGCTCAGCACAACTGGTATAATCTCACAAGCAGAAGAAATTGAGAATATGAAGGAGCCCATCACCTAACCACATTAGAAATCTAACTGAAGGTAACAACGGTCTTGAAAGTTCAAAGTATTTGAGAACTAGTAAGAGTCTAGTAATACCTACATTTTATTCGTGGAGTTAATTGGTGAGATTTTGATACAAGATAGTTTTTCCCCAACTGGACTGTATTTTTGATCTAAATTGATTATACACATAAGAAAAACTTATAGTGTACTGAATTGTCTGTATGCACTTTAAGGTCTAGGAACCTTGATCAAAAGTGAGTGGAAGACGATCTAATATACACTGAAACTAACAGTCTTTGCTCTCTTCAAAGCACTTAAGGTTACAGCTTTTAAAGCCAACAAGGGAAATGGAGTTTGGTGACATAAGAAAACTCAGACTGCAACTAGATGGTCTTTATTCATCAGAGCTTAAATGGAGCAATGAAGTTCATTTAGGACGGGAAATTTATATTAAACCTTCAAACGACTAAACTGCAAAACAGAAGTGTGCAGATGTGATTTAAAGACTATGGGATTTAGATTAGTGTGTATGATTTATAGCCAATTTCCATAGTTTTTCTTTGATAATCCAGTATAATCCTATTGTTCATCCTTTTTATTGTCTGAAGCAACTGGGGACAACTCTGGTGAGGTTTTCTGTTATATCTAGTGTTATCATACTGTGTCATCCATTAGCATGTTGTTCATGCAACCATTACACAAAAGGAACTCCATACAGAGGTTATTGAGGCAATGGAAGATATTTCTGAGTATTTGGTACTGAGAAGTAAAATATAGAAATGTTATTATGTTAATATCACATTAATTTAAATAATGTAAATATATAGGCACATTTTTTTCTGTGCAGTAAACATGTACAAAAGAAAATAAAGTACTTTGAGAAATGAGATTTCCTGGCATTTTCTTTTCTAGCCTATATCCTGTTACTAAGGATTGATTTCTCAGAAGTTCAACTGTTCCAGCTGCTTTTTTTAACTTCCCGTTATACCAAAGGAAAATGAGCTGAAACAACAGAATTTTAGCTACTTTGAGATCTTTCTTTTCGGGGCCCGTCTCTGAATGGTGCTGACCATTCAGATTGTATCATCCCTTTGGAAGTTAAAATCTGAATTAAGGCAGCTAAGGGTACTGAAATATTTTTAGTAGCTTTTCTCTGCCTGCTGATAGCTCAAGGTCCCATGTAGACACCAGAAACAATGGAAAGCCCCTGCAGCAGCTTCTGCACGTCACAGAACAGACATTGTCAGCGCACAGACTGTTTAATTCATGTTTTACTGACTTTTCAGTGTGATGACATGTTTGTGGTTTTCATATGCACCATTTATACAGGCAACAAAAAACCCCCAAGAAATAAAATGTAACATCCAAGCTACATCTGACCTACTAAAATTTCCAGTCACACTTGGCTCGGTCCTGTTCTCACAGAAACAGGACAAAATATGAGAAAGATTTTTGGTAAAATGAGGTCAAGGCTTTGTCCTGAGAATTTCAGAACTGGAGGTGACAAACAGCAATCATATCATCTTTTCATTCCTCTTTATCCTGTTGCCCTCTTACACCTGCTCCCATCTTCTCTTTCACCTGAGGCTGTCACAGCTGCCATCAAGACTTTGGCCATGCAAATGCCTGGCTCCCCGTTCAGCCTGACAGAGACGGGGACCGCAGCCAGAGGCATGGCAAGGACATTGACAGCCAGCTGATATTTCTGGCCTTCAGCATCTACAGGCAGGCACAATTCCCATTTCTCCACCTCTCTCATTTTTCAAGTTGATTATTGGCTTCACTTGAAATACAAAATTAACAGCTTAAAAGCTGTTATACAAACAGCTGGTGCCTGCTGCAGACAGGAGAAAGTTGCTCAATTTTACTGGCAGGATTTCAGTGGAGAAGTTAGGATCCTAGTTCAGGTCTCCCAAACCCCTAAGCAGCCTTTAGCCATTAAATCATCCTTTCACTCAGTTTTTCCATCAGTACATTTCTGGTTTTCCAACCTATATTGGCTCCTTCATATTTTGCTTCCTCAAGCTCTGTAAACTGTATTTAGTAGGGTTTGATTATTACTACACCATGCTGGTACCAAGAGCATTGTCTGGGAACTGTAAATAACTGCACCAGATTTAAGCTCTCCTTAGCAATCACTATAGTATACATGAAGAAATCCAACCAAGCTGAACAAAGAGTTTTACATCAAAAGGTCCTATCAAAAACCTTTTCTCCTGTTCCAGAGTAGAGAAACAGTTATAGCAGATAATTAAGCTGATTTGAAAATAATTTCAATAAAGAAAATCAAACTGTTATACTGATCCAAAAAGATAATTTGTCCCAACCATTAAAGGCTCCAGTTATCTTAAGAGGAAGATTTTTAATGGCTGAACTGTCGGACCAAGAGCCAGAACTCTGGAGACCTTTGAGATTTTTTATATTTGTCTGCCCTGTAATGTGTATAATAATCTACCTCTGAGTTCATCAACACGTTTGTTTAATCATTCTGATCAGAGAGGCTCAGTTAGCATTTGTAAATTCTTATGCAGCTCTAGAGAATGTTTACTTTCTGCAGGAAAGTCTGCCTATACAGTGTGACTGAAGATCATGTAATCTTAAAACACAAACCAAAGTGCTGTGAATATCCCAAGATGAAGGTCCCAACAGGTTTTTAAACTAAGTCTCCACATTCCTTCAATTCTTGGTCCTTTACTTCTGTGTAAACTGTGAAATATTACCTGATATTTATATACTTTCTATAGGTTCAAATGAAGAATGAAGATGTAAAGTAATAATAAATTACATCCCCTTTCTGCATAAAGTTACAGCTTCTTCTGTAGACTTGTTCTAATATCTTTAAATGCTGGAGCTACTGCAATGCCTATTCATTTCATTATTTCTACTAAATGCATAGACTTCCAATTTTGAATCTCTCTCCATTACTGAAAAATGGTCCAAATACAGCAATGAAAAACAACAGAAAATAGGAAACCAGACTTACAAAGAGGAGTTGGATTTGGAAAAAAACCAGTATTTGATCCCATTTGGATGTGACAAGTTTTGTAAGTCTGTGTTATTTATCATATAAATTTTAGACACAGCTGCAGTTTTTCATTCAGTCTGTAAGTAAATGTGGAACTTGGCAGCTCCTAGAGATTCCTGTCCAAGCAAGGACAAATTCCAAACTTCTTGTTATTGCTCAAATGTTCTTTATGGAAAAAATAACTTAAACACGGAAATGCAGTAGTGTAAGCAAAGAAGAGGCTTTGGAAAGTCTGTGACGAAGATCTCCTGTCGTATTGCACTTACCTTTATGAGTCAGTGTGAGATGGGTTGTTTTAAGATTTTCCTCCCATAATTTAATTAGGATTCCTTACATAATGTGTAACTCAAAAATTACATGTTGTGTTTCAAGTCTTTGCCAAAATAAAAAAAAAAAAAACTTGAGCCATTTAGAGTTTTCTCCATTGTGATGGTGTTAACTGGAACATTTTTCTTTTATCAATTATAGCACTGTTTGCATAACTAACTTATTATCTTTTAATGAATAAAAATTTGGAATAAATGTATTTTTCATTATAGGGAACTTCATAATAACTTATCACCATTCAGCCTCCCCTGCCTTTTCATTTTAACTTACTTATCAAACAATAAGAGTCACAATTGAATAAGAATTGAGAGAGATGGTGCATGTGTTGGTTAAATAGCCAATGGGAAGAATATCATCCTATAAATAAATAACATTCCAGTCCCTTGATAATTTCTCACCGGTTTTCTTTTTAAATTGAAAACCCATATTGTTTTCATGGATATACTTAAGAGAGATTTCCATTTAAAGTCTGAGATGCAACAGATATTACCTTTTTTTAACATTACTCTAATCAGTAGACAATCAGAATGTAAAAGATAAAAATAGCTTATAAACAACCACTTTCAGGCTACATGGTCCCAGCAAGTAATCAGAAAAAAAGGTAATTTTTTTATTTGCAAGCCTGAGAAAATACAGCAGTCAACATGCACTACTGAGAAGCAATATTTACAGAGATTCGTGCCCTGGACACCTATAGTGGTGTGCAAAAAGCAATGTTTTTCCAAAACAGTGGCAATGGGGTTTAGCAAGGTTCATGTTTCAGCAGCCATTCCCATCCATCTGTACTGCTTTACCCCCAGGTCCTTGGCAAGGTTTTCCCTCAAGGCTAGCAGAGGAAACTCCAACCACAACAAAAACCTAATTCTAAGCTTCTCACTGTGTGCATTGGCACTGAGAGGGAAATTCAGAGCTGTTAATGAAATTATTATTGTTACAGACATAGTTATTCACACAAAGGAACTTTTAATTGCCAAAGACCTGTATTTGAGAGATGTATTTAGCGGTCACAGGGTGAAAAGAGTTATGACATATGGCTTGTACTATTTCACAATGAAAATGAAATATTTCACATGCCTTGAAAATTACTACAGCTGACATTTGGGGAAGTTTAAAAAAAAAAAAATTCTAGGGCTTTCTTCCAAAATGTAACATCACACATCACACACATGGTGTATGGCCAACAAAACACTCAGAACAGCCCTCAGTCACTCAGTTGTGCCTCAGGATGCATCTTTGAATTCTCTCAGTACCCTCTGTACTGCTGTTTATCAACTGTTTCCGAATTTGAAACGTAGACTAAATTGACAGGAAGGACAAGGAGTAGGTACGTCTATCTTTTTTTAATGTATTATCTTTATTAAAATAATTTCCGTATTTTATCTAAAAATTATCTTTTGTGCTCTTAGTTCTGATCTGTGAAGTCTAGTAAGACTTTCCCTTTCTTTTTTACCCTGAAAGTATTTCTGAAGGTCAGTATTAGTTTATGTGTACAGCCATGATCCATTTTACCTAATTGTTCTAACTGGCTAATGAGTATTAATAGTAAAAAGGGTGATTGATGCACTGTGAATGGAAATTCATCAGAAATCAGTTCAAAGTAAGAAAAAGATGTCATTATTTGTATAAAAGATGATTGGAATGTGTTAAGTACAGAAACTAAAAACCATTCATGTGGATAATTGTCCATTAACACTAATTACTTAAAAATGCTTACAGAAATTACAGAAAATAAAGTGCATTTTCTGTCAAGAGAACATTTGGGGGCCTAAATTTATAAAAGCATGTGGCTTGTGGTAGTGCTTGGACACTGACTAGTACACTCTGAAGAAATTTTCGCAAAGCTCTGCAGAATCTTCAGGTACCATTGCTAGCTGGTACCTGGATAGAACAAGGATGAAGATTTAGCTGTGACTAAAATCTAAGTTGTAATGGAAAATAGAGTTTCCTAGTGTTTTTAGCTGAGCCCATCATGAATTAATTTGTAGCTCCTGTGGAGAGATCAAGTCTGAAGTGTGTAAAGTGACTGGAATAATCTGATAGCAAGAAGTTTCAGAAAAAGGGCAAGCAAGGACAATAAGCACTTGTTTTTCTTCTATATTTACTATAAGAAATAATTCTGTTTAGTTTTAACTGTAATCTTTCTTCTACATTATTTTTGAAATATAAAGTTACAGATTTTCTGCCATTGTTCTCTCATGCCTTTGCCAGCCTTCTGCTATAACAGCATTAGATTTCTGTTGTCTCACAAAGACCCTCGTTGATGCTAATGAGCCATTTATTTGCTGTATGTATTTTATCTGAAGTTTTAGATCCTCTCAAGTTATCTTAGTTTGCATGAGATGTCTGTGAACCAGGTAACATTAAGACTGTTGTGAGGGAAATCCAGGGAGCTGTGTTGAGCTGTAGCTCAGTTTCCTTTCAAGACTGCCAGCTTGAGTTTATGAACTCAAATACAACTTTGCTGCTCACCTAATTCTGCAACGATGAAAAATGTTCTGTGCATTAGTACGAAATAGCCTGATATTAGTACTTAATTTATTATGTACTTATATTAGTACTAAACTTATTCCTAGAGGCATCCCTGAAATAAGTATTGCAAGCTGCTCATATGCAGACATCACTGAAGTTACAATATATGTAAAAGAGATGTACGATGGTCCTAAATTCTCTCTTCAGAAACGCCATCCTTAGCTGTCTCCTTGGTGTAAAAACACAGGAACAGAAAGAATTGAATAGCAGAATTAAATAGCTGCAGCAGATAGTCAACATTCAGAATGACCGATTGCAAATTATTGACTTTTTCCAAATACATCCTTTTTTATGATTGACATGCTCCACTTGCATATGAAATACTGAAATGTCAGATGGCACCATAGCCTCAATAATAACTTGCCTACCATAATGATTCTGAGACTGAATGCCTGTAAAAACCAGGATCCAGGCACTATTTTCAAGCATGGCAACACCAGAGGAATGAAGCAGGAGGCAGCTCTGACAGTGGAGCTCTGACTGAAAATCCAGTGGATTTTCATGGGAGGATAAGGTTTTATCCGTGTCTTATCCATGTTCTCACTCCTGCACAATCTCAGATGGAGTTACCAGAAAGAAACGAAGGTATTGCCAATGTTATGACAGACTAAACACTTTGGAGGCTGCGACTTTGGAGCTTGGAGTTTGACTAAACACTTTGGAGCCTCTCTCCAGATGAACTCAAATGGAATTTTTGAACTGGGGAAGAGTGCTGTACTGTAAATTTTGACCTGCAAAAGCTTTTCCTCCAGGCAAGATTTTTAGTGTCATATTTTAAAGTAGCCTATGTTTTATTATTCCATCTGCTGACATTTGAAGGCAATAAGCTGTCTAATCTAACAACAATTTTGAAACCAAAGTTCAGGGTGGGGGGAACTGAGAAGGAGCAAAAGAATGCAAAGTTCAAGCAGCAAGTGATGCATATAGAGAGTGAGCAACTTTCCCATTTCTGGGAAACAGGCATGATCCTGCTTCAGCAGGATGACAGAGTATAATAATATATTAATGTATATATACAAAATACAGTCCATAATACAGTAATATAATAACATATGTAGCATGGTAAATAAGAATAAGAGAAAGGGAAGGGAAGGGAAGGATGCAAAGCCGGCTTTGTGTCTCCAGCGTGACTCCTGCTACTCTCAGGGAGCCGGAGTTCTCCCATATCTGTGTCTCTCATCAGTCTGGAGGAGTCATACAGAACTACTTACACTAATTTGTCACTTTCCTTCCTCTGTGCTACTTTAAACAATGGAAGCAAGGAGAGGAAACTTTATAGGATGTAGAGGAAATTCCATCCTTGCTAATACTAGGAACCTTTCTCACCGTTGCACATATAAAGTGTGGATTGATCAAACCCGCAATAATCAGTAAGGACTAACAAAGAGTTTGCAGCAGTTAAATGTTTGTTACACCATTCATGGGAGACAACTTTTAAAACGTTATGCTTCTTTTTTGCAGTTATTTTCTCTGATTTCAAAGACATCTCCTGTTCACTTCTGAATTTTTTAAAGAATGACTGACAGTCCTCTACTGAATATTTCCTCCTCAAACCAGAGTGAAAACCAGAACAACTCAACTATTTGCCCAGATCTGGAAGACTGGTGGGACATCGTGTACTATATAGTACCCAAGTACATCAACACTGTCTGTGTTATTGGTATCCTTGGAAATGTATTTGTTCTCTTAATTTATTGGCTGCACAAGGGACTCCTGAAGATAGCTGATATCTACCTTATGAACCTAGCTGTTGCTGATCTTATCTTCCTCGTGTGCCTTCCTTTCTGGGCAGAGAACATCAGCAATGAGTTCAACTGGCCCTTTGGCAGTTTTCTGTGTCGCAGCATCAGCGCGTCCATCACCCTGAACATGTACACCAGCATCTACCTGCTCGTGGCAGTCAGCCTGGATCGCTATTTGACTTTTGTCCATACCTTGAACCACAGAGAGATATGGAGCAAATCCATGACCAAAGGGATCTGCTTGTTCATCTGGTTCTTTTGCATCCTGCTCAGCATCCCAGCTTTCATGTTCCGGACTGTGCAGGACTTTCCCCAGTGGAATATTTCAGCATGTACTTTGGACTTCCCCTCCCCATCGTGGGAAATGGCTGAAAGCCTGGTACGCAACATCGTGGGGTTTCTGTTGCCATCCACAGCAATCATCTTCCTCAATTTCTCTACCATTAGGTCCCTACAAAAAACAGCAAGAGAACTAAAAGCACTCAGAGCAAAGGGTTGCAAGAGGCACAAAGGCACAAAGGCACAAAAGCTGATCTTCACCGTGGTACTGATGTTTCATTTCTGCTGGACTCCTCACCATTTTTTTGTGTTCCTTGATACATTACACCATACAGAAGTGATCAAAGGCTGCTTCTGGGAGGAACTGCTCAACTTTGGGGAGCAGTTTGCTTATATGCTTGCTATCACCAACAGCTGCATTAACCCTGTGATTTATGTCTTTGTTGGGAAACACTTCAGGCAAAAGGCTTTAGAAGTTTTTTCACAGTTCATTGCCTGTGGATTTCCTTTGAGATGGGCATCTTTCAAAGAAATGTCTTCAAATTTCAACATGTTTCCAGTCAGGAGTAGTTTAACATAATGGTTCTCAGTTCCATATCCATTTTGATATTACAACTTCTTTTATGCCATTGCAAAAGGCATTAAAACTTGATATGAAATGCACTGATCTGGCCTTCACAGATAAGCTAATTATCTATTAAAGTAAATCACTTGATTGATTGCGTGTATGTTCTCAGGTTTGCTTTCCTATTCCTATGTTATCCATCCAAATGCATAACATGAGATACCACAATTTTATACCAAATGATCTAACCTCTCTTATCTATTAACAGTGGCTTGAAAGAAAAACTTCTTGACAAAACACCAGAAATCTGGTTTCTTTGCAGAAAGCCATAAGCCAACTGAATATTTTGTTGCGTTGTATCTGTGATGACAGCAACTATACCACATATAACACTATTCATAAAATTGCAACAGGTATTACAGAGCAAATATGAGTTTACTCTTTGGCTGATAGCTGCATTTGAGCAGGTATAGAATAACTCTGGTTATTTTTAACAATATTTAACCGGTTTGCGTTTTCACAGTAAGATATGGTGAATTTTAATTTTTTTCTGTGTATTTCAATTATATGCAGTGCATAAATACGGTATGAGATGATGTAACACAAAGTGTACATAAATTGTAAAAAACCAGGGTAATAGTAACCTCCTCAAAACCTGACTTTTTTGATCCAGTAAAATATCGCCAAATTGCTCATCAAGTACTGTAAAGATTCTTTTTATTTTTTATATGAGAAAATATCCATGATGGCCATTGATAACAGTATTATTTTGAGGCAAATCCTTAGATACATATTTATATTTTGTATTAATAAGATAATGCAGCCTGTCCAGCCAGAAGGATATTAAGTGCAGAAGGGAACATAACAATTAATTTAACTGCTCATTGTAAAGCCTGTTCTGCCTTGTATTCACTGTAACAGCACTGCATTCTCTGCAGTTCTTTTTAGTATTTCCATTTTGAACATGTTATTAGTCTCTGATTATAGAAATCTGTCCAACTTCATGGTAATAAGATCAGTGTCAATTTTTAATGGTTCAAATTTTTTTAAATCAGTGAAAACCTTTTGAAGGCTTTAAAGAAAGTCTGTCTTCCTGCAATGATGGTTTAAGAATTAAGGGTAGATTAAGGGATCAGGGAGGAAGAATCTCTCATAGGTTTACTACTTCCACTCCTTCTGTAACAAATGTTTTTAAAATAAGTATCCGGCTTAGACAGTAGCAGTAACAACAGCATGTGAAGTCCTCTGAGTCATTTGAAATGAAATTCCTAATTCCCAACTATTGTAAATTGTTGAACACTGTATTTATTTAATACATCCCCAGCTGAATCTTTAATTCAAAAAGGAAGAGAGAGGGAAGGGAAGGGAAGGGAAGGGAAGGGAAGGGAGAAAAGAAAAGAAAAGAAAAGAAAAGAAAAGAAAAGAAAAGAAAAGAAAAGAGAGAAAAAGTGGAAATCATGAAAAAGGTGCAGAAACAGAAGTGCCATTTTTCCACGATGGATGAGGACCTTAAAAGGGAAAAATGTCTTGTCTGACTACTACTTGTCCATGTTATGCAATGTACACAAATAAAGGGAAAAACACTTCTTGAGTGTGGTGGCATATTTAGGCTATGAGATAATAGATTGAAAATCAGTATGAAATCTGAATTCAATGGAAAGCCTCCTGTTTCCATCCATGAGCAAGTGACAAGGACTTTCATGAAAGTTCTGCTTCTTTTACTTACCCACAACTATCAGGAAAAACATCTGTAGTTTAAACACTGCTTTAAACCACTTAACAGGGTCTTGCAAATCAGTGGATTTACTGTCCAGTATGAATGTATGTAGATGTATGCATTTCTGACCGTATATTAGTGTCTAGTGCTCATTTGTGGCATTTTTGCTGTGGTGCTCACCTCACTGAATTGTGCCTGGGAAGGTTCTGGTAACAGCCATGGTGATGCTTCTGGGCTGGCAGGGCATTGCTGCTGTTTCTGTGCTGCTGTACTGCACAGGCTGGAACGCCAGTGTGAACTTGAGTTGAAGGGATGTGGATGAGTCCATGACGGCACAGAGATCCACCTGCAGCCATGGAGGCCCCCAGGTTGGAGCAGGTGGATGCTTGAAGGACAATGTGACGTGACTTTCTGAGAATCCTGTGCTGGAGTGGGTTTTATGGTAGGACCTGCGACCTCATGGGGGAGCCACGCAGGAGCAAGTCATGGAAAACTGTAGCCCTTGAGAAGGACACGCATTGGAGAAGTTCAAGGAGGACTGTCTCCAGTGGGTAGGAGCTCCTGCTGGAGTAGGGGAAGCAGAGATTCCCTTCCAGCCCTTGGTGAAGACCATGTGAAGCAGCGTGCCCCTGCAGCTCATGGAGGAGGACAATGATGTAGATTATATTAATGGTGGACTTCAGAAGGAGTCCCTTGTTGCAGCCAGCCTGGGGACAAGGGGAGGGGTTGAGGGAAATATCAACATAGTTGGTTGTGCTCCAGCACAGGGGAGGATTTTTTATAGTGTCTACCCCTCCACTGATTCCTTCTCTTTTGGTCAATAAATAAAGTTTCCTTGTTTGCCCTTTCAGGGCTCTTCACCAAACACCTACACCAGTACTGAAATGCCGGCTCTGGTAGCCAGCAGACCAATACTGCCGGTCTCCACTGCCCACTGACTGCTCTTACCTTCTCTCATGTTACTTCTCACACTCTTGGAAAGCATTGACAAGCATTAATCGTTAAAAAACTTCTCTGCTGCAAAACTAATCTTTTATAGGTGAAATCCCTGCACCTTAAGATCTTGCAGGCGTAATTTAACTTGTTCTCCTCATCTGTCTACACTGAATTAGTATATTTTATATATTAATATTAATTTCTCTAGGACAAGTACTATATTTTTGTTATCTGTTCAGGCCATGCTTAATGTCCAGCCTGGTCTTAGTTTAGCATACAGCCCTCCTAGCACTAGTGTAATAAAGTGACATTTAGGATTCACTGAAACCCATCTCAAGGAATAATACAGCCTGGACTTACATTTGTAATATCAAAACATTTTGACAGGCTGGAACGCCTTTAAAAAATCTAACTGTAAATATAGACAGTTCCCATCTCAGATTTCACCTTTAACAACAACAGCAAAAAGCACCACCAAACCCAGATGATTAATTTCTAAAACTGAAAATAGAAGAAAATATACTGATTACTAGAAATAAAGACATAAGTATTTTCAGACATCTATAGCCACATGGACTTCTAGCCTGCCAGGACTCATCTTTCTGGGAAGAGAGCTGTTTGTCATCCCTGTCAAATCACACCACGTCAAGTAAAAATGTTGACTCTTGGATGGAAAAAAGCAGTCTGCTCACAGGTCAGACATACTGCAACTTTCAGCAGCCAGATCCTCACAGAGGTGCTTAAACCTCTGCAGTTGCCTGTGACAGAGTCTCACTCAGGACCCACTTCACTGCCCTTGGGCCAAGGGTGTCACAGAAACTGCTCCTTCACTGTCCCAGTGAGCTCCTGGGGCACTCCCAGTGGCAGGACAGCAACAAGTGACAAAAGCTGCACCAAGGTGGCAGGACCAGAATCATACTAGGGAAACGGGTGGAGTTTAATGGAGAACAGAGAAATATCTGATTGGAGACTGGGAGTCAAGAAACAGAGGGAAAGGCTGATGGGAGAGAAGAAATCACCCGTCAGTGCCTCTGTCAGGCTCTTCCCAATGCCAGAGAGTGGGGAGGAGCAGGGAGGTCACAGTGAACAAAAAAAAAACATTAAGGAAAGAGGAGACAGGAACCAGCTGGACCAGGGGACACCAATGCGCACGTTAAAGGGAAATGACTTTGACAGTGAACTGGAACAGAGTTGGGACCTGATGGCAAGGAGGTCAGAGCAAAGTGCATAAAAATGGGAAGAAATAGCAGATATGTCAGGATGGGACTTGGAATATAGTGTTCCCTTAAAAAACACTCTGTCAAGATTGAAAACACTGAAAGAAGTTAAAGAAATTTGAGTTAACCAAATCAAGCATCTGAGTGCCAGGAAATATTTGACATACAATTGTCCCTGGAATCTCAGTGTGGTCTCCTTCAGGGTATGAGTTATAGTATGGTTTTATGGACTTATGACTAAGCTTTGAATTTCCAACATAGCAATTTATCCACTTCTGATTTAGCCTCGTGTCACTCTGCCTTATGTGGGAGAGGATTACACTTACGCAAAGCAAACAATACCCTCAAGAAACTAAATCATCCATCCTGCGTGTTAAACAAAAGCAACAGTATTGATAACATACATACTGCCTTGAATTTTACACAATGAAATCTTTGAAACAACATAATTAAACTCAAAAATTTATTTCAATAAGATTGTATAGGGAAAAATGAGTCTAATAATCATAAATGATCATAACTGAAAAGATTAGAAGACTTTGTAAAATAAGAGCAAATAGGAAGAATATTGTCAGCACAAATGTAGGAACACATCCCCCTTTCCTTGTAGAACAATAGGATTCCTGACAAAGAGTAGACACCCCTTTTGGTCACTGGAAAGGAGTTGTCAAAACACTTTCATCACAGAAGAGCAGGGCAGGACTTTGGGTCTGTCAGGAGGGCAGATGAAGGGAAAAACTGGGGCTTCAAAAAGAATCCTACTCTGTCAGGTCAAAGAACAGATGGAAACACATCCTGGGAATGGACCATGCAAGAGCAGTTTGGCTTGGGTTTGTTTTCTCTTTTTCGTAAGTGAATTCGAAACACTAATGCAAAACAAGCCTATCTGAATAAACCAGTTTACTTTAGCGTTTTAGCTGATTTTTCCTTTGAGTTTTCAGTAGCTGCTGTTCATTGCCAAGACTCTTATTTCACACATGACTCAGAGTAAAATTCTGGGTATGTTTCCCAGCCTTCTGGGCTAGATGAGGAACCTGCCCCCTCTTTTCTCAGCCCCAGAGCATAGAGAGCCCTTGCAATTAGTATGTTTATCTCCCTGGAGGAGAACAGCCATGGACTCATTTAGTCACAATTGCTATGTCTTATTTGAATTCTCCAGAGACACTGCACTGCAAGTGCCCATCATGGTGACCAAGAGAAAATGTTAGCAAAGCCCATTCATGAGTTTCACCTCGGTTAACAAGCATGGCTTGAACAGATCCATCTGCCTCTTGGACTCAGTCCCTGGGCAGCAATGCATCTGTCCTGATTTTGGCTGGGATAGAGTTTGTTTTCTTCTTAGCAGCTGGTACAGCACTGTGTTTAATTTTGAGAATAGTATTGATATCAAACTGATTGCAGCCAGGGAACAGGGTGGGCATTGGTCAATGAGTTGTGAGCAACTCTATTGTATCACTTGTTTTTCTTGGGGTTTATTTGTCTCTCTTCCTCTCTCTCTATTTTTCATTACTGTTATTATTGTTATTATTATCACTCGTATCATTATACATTTTACTTTGCTTCAATTACCAAACTGTTCTTATCTCAGCCCATGAGTTTTATCTTTTCTTTCCTGATTCTCCTCCCCCTCACACTGTCAGTGTGGTGTCTGGTTGTCTGCTCGGATTATATAACAGCATCCTACTGCCTTGTGTGGATAGTAAGAGGGAAGAAGCCTGCTTTAGCACTGCTCCTCAGCTTCTGGCAGGAGAACCTTGTCCACACAACCCACTTTGGCCCTGCTGTTGCCACAAATTCAATAACCCTCTTGTGCTACCAAGCACTGGTCATGGGGAGCTGTTGAATGACATGACACAGTAAAAAGAATCAATGGATTCAAAACTTCCTAGTTTTATGCATATATGTGGCTGGTTACAGTGCATTCTACAAGAAAACACATTCGGTAGAAAACATGGAACAACTGCTCTAGAAAACCCTCTTCTGCCGTGTTAACCTTGTGCGCTTCAGGTGTGTTCCAGCAATGTCTTCACTGTCTGCTAGCGATCTTTTCTTTCAGCAACTGAGGCTTGTTTTCCATTATTTCTGTAATGTACAGATCCATCTGGAAAAGATGCTCTCCTCTGGAAAGTAATTCACACATAGAAAAGTTCACATTTGGCTTTCAGCTCCTGCACAGCAAATCTCCAGGCACACATTAGGAATGAAACCAGCCTCCACCATTTCCCACAGGAAGAGCTGGAATAAGTCTCACATCCATCACACAAAGCTAACTCGATAGATAAACTGCAAGGTCCAAATCCTGAAAAAACTTTTCAAATTGTCCCATTTTTGGTGTATGGATAAATGTATGGGCCATGTAGCTCTGGAGTATCATGGAGTGAGAAATGCTCTTCAGCACTGGAAGGACGATAAGTAGAAATATTTAATATGCAGCCCCAATCATTCCTTGTCTGAGTGACAGAACTGTGCTGTGAGTAACAGGTTAGAGGCCAAAACCTCATCTAATGTACATCATAGTAAATTGAAATTAGCAGAACTGTACATATTTGCACCAGACAAAGCACTAGTCCTGAACAGAGACAGTGACCCTGAATGCCTATAATTATACCATAATAAAATTATTATAATTTTTCAGAGTCAAAGAAATTACATGATCTTATAGTTAGCATAATAACTTAGAGTCTCTGTCTGTTTTTTTTTAAGCTATGATTTTTAGCTATTAACCTTCTGATAAAAATATTTTTCATGTGACAAAACTGCTGGTGTATGCTGTAGAATTTATTTGGGGTAATGAGCATTTGCCCAGGACAAATCATGATGAGAAAGATCAGCCTCCAATGATAAAGTGAGACACTCAGTAAGCTCAGATTTGGAGAAAATAAGCAATTTTTTTTTTAAAAAGTCAGGATACTATATTTAATAAATTTAAAAGCAACTAAGACATTTTCAAAAAATGAGAAAGCCAAGAAAATATAAAGATTAGGCTGCGTCTTCTGCAAAACTTTAGTCAGTGCCTTATGAATCACAAGAAGCATGGAGCCCCTGAGCAAGGCCACTTGCCAACATTACTCAAGTCTTATCTGCTGGTTGCATTCCAGCTCCCCAGCATGGATGCCAGTAACTCAGAAGGAAAATCACCCACAGCCAGAGCACTGAATGGCTCTGACGTGGCAAGTGTTTGTCAGACAATGGATGACGATAAATCCGATGGGGCTTAACACCCTACAAATATCTTTATGTCTAAGGCATTATTGCAGATAAATAATAATCTACTGAAATAACCAAAATTATTTGTGAGAAGGTGTTATGATGTTTAGCACAGTTTTGTCTCCTTCCTTGCTTCAGACATTTTGATGTAAAGGGCTGCAAAACACCACTGGATCAACTAAATTCAGTTTACAACTGTCAGAAAACTGTCAGCAAACTTCCTTCTTCCCATGGTGTGGGAAAAAATAAATGCTCTGTTTCATTTGGCAACAACTGCAGAGCCGTTAAATAATAAACCATCACTATGAGGCTGTCATGGAAATGGTTATCATCGCCCAGTTAAGAGGGAATTAATGATGGCAGAAAATTAATGGAGAAAATGGACTTGCAGGTGTATGGAACATAAGGAGCATACCATTTCTCAATGGTATCAAAATTCCTACAGCCAGCCCTGAAATGCTCTTCATGACTCAGACATAAAGGAGGGAGAGAAACAATCTCAAGCTAACGGGAAAATACTTAACAGAAGCAAGTTCCAGAAAAGTATTACTTTCTAAAAGGACTCCTAGGTGTGCAAACATTTGAGCCTTCACACATACTGATCTTCAAGGCAATTCTTTGCTAAATTGTCACTGCCGATCAAGAGTAACATTCAGGTGCTCAGTGATGCACTAAAGACACACTTTCCTTCACACATGGCCCTGTTCAAACCAAAACTTGTTATCTTTCTTAGGCAAATACCCACACTTGGTAGCCCGGGGAGAGAAGACTGTGGTCGAACTACTGATTGTACATCCAATATCTCAGTTCCCTGAAACCACAATGCACCAGCTCTGGTCCCAGCTGTACCTACTCAGCCCTTTGGCTTTCTGCAGCAGCTGTATTAGCACTTCTCAGCTGCCCTTGAGGGCTGGTTTTGAGCAGCAAGATTGTGGCCAAAAATATTCCAATGACTAACACACAAGGGGGTTTTTCGAGAGACAGTTTCAGTTCTCCCCCCTCCTATAGCCTTTTTTAAAATCAGCAGATGGGGTAGCTGGGGCTCTAATTGCAGCCTTGTAGGCTTCTCTATGTTCTGTGTGCAGATCTGGGTTTGCTCCTAAAAATACTAATAATTACCCCAGAGGTGAGCCCTAGACCAAACAGTGTAGCCAAAAAGGCACTTTTGTTTTGAGTCTGCTGTGATCCACCCTATGCATTGCAGAGTCGCTACCAACAATGTGTGTCAGGTAACCACCAATATAATGAGGCTTCCAAATTTCACGGATGCCTTCATCTCTTGTGACACCTCAAAATAAAATAATTTCTGTGTATGATCACAGAATCATAGCATATGCTGAGTTGGAAGGGACCCATCAGGATAATCGAATCCAACTCTGACCCTTCACAGGACACTGCAAGAATCCAACCATGTGCCTGAGAACATTGTCTGATATCAGACATTATAATAACAGAGATTACCAAGTGCTTCATCTAGACAACAAAAGGTAAATTGCACCTGTTTTCTGTGGGTATATGGCACTTATTTTAAATGTGGAACACTTGCCCAAAATTTCCCCACAATACCTGCCTTGCTGGTTGTTGCATCCTCAGAGGTAGCTGCATCATGGTTGTTTTCCTCCCCATGTTCTAGATAAAAGTATAGGTTTGCATATGTTAAATATACAAATTATATTCTATAATTAGCATTATCATTTGTTTAATTATTAATATAATAATTATATAATATAAAATATTATTTTTAAAATAAGCATTCCTACTCTTTACTGTGAGAACAACCATTTACTTGGAACACCAGGACAAAAAACCCAGCTTTGTTAGAATTATTCATATCTCGTCTTTCATGCTCTGGCAATAATTAAATATCCTTCAAGTACACCGCACGTTGTCCAGAGCATAAATCCTCTAAACAGCACATGATGTCCCTGAGAAACTACACAAAAGTACCACTGACTGCTCACATTAAAAGGAGTAGTCCACAGAGAAAACATGTAAAGCAAGGGCACAGTTTCAGCAGAATAAAATTAGATGTGCGATGTTAGATATGCATTGTTTTTCCTGCCCTGCTCTGCTTCACTTCCACGCATTCTACACAACCCATCCTGTTTATTCAGATGAGGTGTAAAGGGTCTGGAAGAGTTATTTTGGGATATTGTCCCAGACTTTCGGCATACTGATGTTAAATACAACTCCCTTCATGCATTGGATTCTTTGTCTGGTTTTTTTGTCAAATTCTAACTACTCAGACAAATATTAGTGGAGTTATACTGTGTCCGGATTTTAGTGGAACACTTCCCTTTTCAGTTCAATATGTCATTTTCTGATGCACTGGGCAAGCCTGTACCCACTTGTGCTGTGGGAGGCTTACCTGAAGTCCCTGGTCACTGGTGGAAATCTGTAGATAATGGCAGATTGTCCTCCAGCAGGGCTCCTCAGCCCAGTCTCTCTCCAGGCCGGTCTCTCCAGCCAGCTGGACAGCCCAGAGCAGGATAGCTCTGTGAACATTCTCCTGTGCTATGAGGAGAAAGACTGAACAGCTTTATTGCTATTAGCCCAAATTAGAGTAAGGTTAATAACACTTAATGAATATTAGCACTAAACTCATTGCAAGGACAGCAAGAAAGTTCAGTGTTTGGGAAGAAATGTGTGTGTCATGGAAGGGAAAGTTAAATGTCTCATAGCTTGACTGTGAGAGCAGGGGTGCTGGTGGAAATGGGCTACTCCATCTGACATTGGGTCTACACCTGTGTTTCCTTGTTGAAAGGAGCTAAAGAATAAACAGTAAGACTCAGAAAACTGGAGGACTTGCCCTCTCTTGTCAGTCTAGGCTCTGAGAGTGACAGCAAGATATAGACTGTGTGGCAGTAGTCATTTACAGTCGTGAACAGAGATCATCTCACAGCACAAGACCATTAAGGAAGGCAAATGAAGGTAGGGCAGACAGTGGAAGCTCTTGCATTTGGTTGCTTTCTGCCATCTGTCTTGTCAATGTAATTTGCATTATTTTGCTACAAATAATGCAAATAAATAAGTTTCTGTATATTTGTATACATATGGAACTAGGACTACAATACCTTTTAGCGTTTAATAATCCATTTCTTCTTCTAAAAGAAAATGAAGAGAAGCTATAGTGTTCTGCAAGGCAAATATTTTCTAATTCATGAGGTCTAAAACCCATCCACTTACCATTTGCAATATTCTAGGGCATTAGCTCTTCTTCCTTCCACATATGCATTACAATAAATACCCTAAATTTCCCTTCCAGCAAATTTGTTTATACTGTCTGCCAACATAACTGACTGTAATTACTATCTGATATTGAGTTAAAAGAAGATAGATGGGTTTCATTAGAGTTGGCGAACTGTTTCTAGACAAGCATTTTATTTGAAAAATACAGCCATTTCTTTTTCCTTACCAAATATCTAGAAAATGAATGTGCTTTATATATTTTAAATGCTCATTGTTTGGAATTATGCAGTAGATGGCATATATTGCAGCATACTGAAGAATGATTAACTCTTTAACCTTGCTGTTGGCACTGTCAGACGCTGATTTTCAGTGTGGACAGCCATCCAAGACACTTATTTTGCTTTTGCTCCCATCAGCCAGGATACTTTCAGATCCAGTAAGCAGAGCCTCTTTTGACAGGAGCACCCTTCCACATGAGTTCTCTGGTCACTTTGTTCAGACTGGCTTGTGACAGAGGTGTTGGAGAGTGGGGGAAGGTATATAGGAATATGGGGATATGGGAATATGGAAAAGAAGAAAAGGTGGCTCTTTTACTTTGTTGGATTAACAGCAGCCCCTAAAAGTGCTCTGCCTCTGTGGTTCAGTTGGACACTCCTGATGGAACCTATCCAGGTTTCTTCCACCTGACCTCTTTAAAACAACTTCTGTATCTCCACTCAGTCTACATGCATGGAAATTAATTCTGAGTTTAAGTCTGTTTTTGCAACAGCACTTACCAAGCTGGTGTAGATCTTCCCAACAGACCAGCAAAAACAGTGGCAAGCTGCACACACAGAGCTGTGTTGGGTCCCAAAGGAGCTTCAGTTTTACCAGCAGCTGTTGAATATCTGAGCTATTGAAATATTGACAGGTATTAGGGGCTTCTGTTGAAGTGCATTTCTCCAGTCTCAAGGAAAGGCCATGTTGCACATTCTGCTTGCTGCTCTATGCAGCTTTCAGAGCTGCCTGCCAAGTGTGTCTCTGAAAGACTAATGATATTTACAGTGCTTCATCCACATTTGAACACAATATTTTCATGACAGTCTCATCTAGAATTCAGACCACCCCATGAGATGGCCTTCTCTGGGCAAAAAAAAAAAAAGAAATATCTACTAGTGAATATGATTGGTAAAGTAATATAGAGCTTCATGAATGCCTAATTTCTCTAAACCTTTTAAAATTGCAGTTGTAACTTACACAAACTTACAATTGCAATTCATAACACACAGACAGAATTTCAAATGCTATCACAGCAGGTCTCTTGTGTTGCAGCCTAGACCATTGCTGCACAACTCTGTGCAAGGAGCATTGATCCATATCAATTTTTGACCTGTGTGAACTGACAAGCTAGAAATCCACTGTGTGCACTGCCACTGCATGCATGCTCTCGCTGGAAGTCTCTGGGAGCTGCCTCCTGCCTCTGGCTCCTGCCCAGCGCTCCCAAACACCAGCACTGCCCAGCACAGCCTGTGACACTGAATTAACGGGTGCAGCAATGCTGACATGGGCTCCCTGTCCAATCCCAGCTCTTCTGCACACCTTCACATCATTCACAATGCACACAGGCTGTCACTGCAGCAACTCTGACAGCTTAGATTAGGTGCTACCACTATGAGATGTGACAATGCCACAGGGCAAGCCAGGTCCCCAGATACATCCACACTGATGGAGCCATGACCAGAACTGCCTGTCTCAGCAGCAAAACCAACAATAGGTTGTGTATAGAACACATCTGAAAGAAAAATGAAGGGAAATTGCACTTAAAAAGCAAAGTGGAGGGACCAGAAATGTGATTCAGGAACAGTCAGATGAAGCTGGATCTCTGTGATCCATTGATCCATTCCAACCCTTACATTTCTTTGCTCATCTTGATGGCCTGTGTTAGACGAAAACGCTGGAGCATCAGGCAGCTCCCAATGTCACCTGCTTTGTCAAATGGCCCCTGTCTTAGAGCTCCTCTGGTCTGCTTGCTCACCAATCTCTCATTTGGATCAAAGGAGGATTGAAGGACAAGATACGGGAGCTTTCCTGAAAGGTGAGTTAAAGAGCAAAGGCAGTTGCTGGGGGTGGGTACAGGCATAATGGGGAAGTACAACATTCATATTTTTCTTTAAGATTAGATGAAAACTCCTACTCCTCCTCTCCTCAGCTGTTGCAAATTCCCTTCTGATTGCAGTCTGTTTTGGGCTGATGTGATTGCTCTGAAGGACTTGACCTAGTTGCCAGGCAGTAGCCAGGCAGTAGCCAGGCAGTAGCCAGGCAGTGAACACCTGC
Organism: Pardalotus punctatus; assembly: GCA_013400915.1. Taxonomy (NCBI): domain Eukaryota; kingdom Metazoa; phylum Chordata; class Aves; order Passeriformes; family Pardalotidae; genus Pardalotus; species Pardalotus punctatus. The sequence continues at coordinate 94,073 of VZTX01000282.1, read as the reverse complement.
ACTCTATCTCTGTCCTCTGAAGAACATCTGTATTCCCTCTTTATCTCGCTCTCTCTACTTTCTCAAAAACTTCTGGCATTATTACTTAGGCCCACAAATGGAGAGCAGAGATCTGTTAAAACACAAAAAATTAAAATTGAAAGCAGAAGCTTGTGATTCAAAGCAAGGTGTGCTATCTCACAGGTACTCACTAAACAACCCCTGCTCTTTTCCAAGGCATGAATGGACTCCAAGCAACAGAGGATATTATTGTCTTCCCGGGGTGAAATGACAATGTTGTCAACTCCTCAGAAAAGAGGAATGCATGTCATTTGTCATCCACATTTCAGCTGCTTCAGGAACAACACCAGTGTAGCACGGTGGAAACCTGTCTTTTACAGATGTGGATCTGAGGCCTGAAGAAATGGGACAGAGGCAAGCAGAAAGACTGTGTGCATGAGCATACATGAGAGAGGAGCCAGGGGATTGAAAACTTCTAAGGATATATGCTTAGCTCACATGGTAACAGGTTAATGTCCTTCCTGCAGAAACACAGTCAGAAATGCTGTTGCCAAGAAAGAGAGGTGGGAAGGCCTCTGAACAACTGAAGAAGCCTGGAGAAGCTCCTAAGGATGCTTATGCAGAATTTTGTGGTAACCTAAATTGTTTTGCATAACTTTTGCTAAGTGCATATTTTGTATGAAGCAAATCCTTAAAATTGTTTAGTTTAAATATTTTAGAGTATTTTCTCCCTGTTTGCAGATGAAAGATGAAGAAAGAACACTGCCAAAAGTAATGTTAGTAATCTCTTGAGACTTCAGCATCCTGCTTTATAAATATTCTGTAACCATAGGCAGATTGTTTCCAAAGAATGGGTACCTAGGCTAAAGTTCATGTTACAAAATCACAGAATCATTTATGTTGGAAGGAACCTCCTGATATCACCTAATTTATGTTTCCAGACTGTCTCAGCTGAAGGAGAAGAGACGAACATGTACCACATCTAACCCAAGAATGAGCAGGAAGAAGAGCCCTTTCCTTGGGCTCTGAACACATGCCACATTGGGCAGGCTCCTGACCTCCTACACAGGTGGGAAACTCCTGTCCTGAGGCTCCCAGCAGAAATTAGGATCAAGATATCCACCCAAAAGTTAGGCTCTGCCAAGGGCTGTGTGACTCTGAGTTCACTGACAAGAGCCACCAATTCCCATGGGATTTTTAGAAGTTTAAAGACCTGTACAATTAGTCAGCAACGCAATATCAGTGACTGTGGTGAATATACATTGATGTAATGAACCTAAAGGCCAAATTATCCCTGTGGATTATCTGTTCCCTTGCCAATACAATTGCTTTAATCTTGTTTGCCTTCTTCCTTTCAGCTGTAAATAAAGCATAGCCCATTTAAGAAAACTGGAACAGACCTAAGCTGATGGCAAAGAACTTGCTTAAGTCCCACTGGAATGTGGTTTCCACCCTTGCAGGATGTTTTGCTCAGCTCTAGAAGACCCCAGGGCAGAATGCCATGGCATTTTTTAAGTTCTCTTGGCAGAAACACAGGTTCCCCAGGCAACAGTGAAGTACCACAAAAACACTTCTTCCAAAGCACTGCTGCCCATTCGCTGCCTTCTCCAAGGGATAATCTCTTACAGACTCATCTCTAACTGCAGGCACTGCCAGGGGAGAGCATGGAAAACTTGTAGGCTACAGAGGGAGTCTCCAACAGCACAGATGCTTTGTCCGCAACAAGACCAGTTTGGTTTGCACCTCTGTGAGGACACAGAATGAATCATGTAACTTAGTGGAAGAATTCTTGCTGCCTTGTCCCTTTGTGCTACATTTTTAATGCATATTACCTGTGTTGCTTGGTTACTCTCAAACATTCCAGTGCAGTTTTAAAAAATATGTTTATTGCCTTGCCATGCAGTCTCTACTCAAAAAGAAGCACTCAAAAGGAAGCAGTGCTTGGCAATACAGAGCTGGATACTGATGGTTTCTAACACCACGCAGAACTCACTGACCTGCTTCCCAAGCCCTTAGCTGTCATATCTCCTATGGATGAACAGCAGTAGAGACTACTCGGTCCTGTCTGAACCACCCCAGAGTTATTCCAAAGCGTGTCTGAGTGTGAACACAGCCTTCACCTCACCTCTGCAGCTGAAGGGAAATAAAAGACGTCTCGGTCTGGTGAAGATGCTCATCTTTAACACGCTTACAAAGTGTGAACTCAAAACTAAAGCATTGTTTTTTGGTGAGAAACATCTGAGAATAAAAAATTGAAGCTTCAACTTCTGCATCTCATGCTTTGTCTTGACTCAAGTGGGAGCGATCATGGAGAGCAACAAACAGAAGTCTTACAAAAAGCAAGGGGTCCTGGAAAGAAAAGATCCCTGAGGTCAAAAAATCCCCAAAACAACAAAACCTGAACATAAGAGGGACTGTAGCTGAAAATGGGAATACAAAAAGATGAAAGCTACATCATTTTTCTATGTGGCCCGAGAGTGATGCACATTTTTTCCTCAGAAGTTTTGAAGCCAGCCAGGCCCAGATCCCTGGTGACACAAAGAGATTTTTTTTCAATAGTGTGTTCTAGTTTGCATTCACTAAAGACATTGAATGAATGAACAGAATGGCCTCATTTATAACTCATGGCATGTGAACACCCAAGACTCCTCTACCCTCTATGCTTTGACAGTATAAATCAAAATCTTCTTCTCTCAAGAGCACGTTCATAAGTTTAAACACCTTGGCTGTGTGTGGATGAACAGCAACCACTAAAACTGCACACACACAGAGCTTTGGGGTGTTACAATCACCCTTTTTTTTAATGCTTTAGCACCTCTGACTGTCAAGCAGGAACCAATTCCCTGCTCAGTCACAAATCTTGCCTACAGCTTTGGCAAGAGGCAATCATCAAAACTGGCTGTTGTCACTGCCTCCAGACCAGTCTGCTCACAGAGGGACCCTCCTGTCCTGCGCTCCAGAACCAGGGGCAGACACTGCCCACGGGCTCCTGTCACTGACACTTGAAGAAGGGTCTCCCTCAGAGTGAACCTATGGCCCCAGGACAGACAGGTCCACAGACCTGAGAGTCCTCCGAGAGCACAGAGGAGGCAAATGAGGAGTGGTTTGTGTTGGGTACAGCTGCAGCAGAACAGGATAAAGTGGAAAAAGTACTGCTCTCATCTGTGCCACAAGGGAGAGCACAGGTCACCCGGGGACACAGGCTGTGTTCAGCAGGTGCCAAAACTCACTACTGACCTACATCCCCTCCTGCCTAGCTCTCCCAAAAAAGCTCTCCCACAAAAGCTCACCATCTCTCTCTTCCATTTGCCCTGTGCTTGATTAGAGGTCAGACACCCATGGCCTGCAGAGGCACAGCATTCCCAGTCTCCAGCAGCCTCCAGAAGGTGGGAGTCTTACTCCAACTGAGCAGACACATCACGATGAGTCATGGTGGCTGCCAGGGCTGTGCACAAAAGAGTGCCTAGAAGTCACCAACCAAGAAAATGGTGCAAGAATAACAAATTTATTCTGTCTTGAAGAGCACAGCTGGACAACTTTTACCAAAGAAGTTCCTGGACAGAGATGGTGCTGAACTCCACCCATATGTGAGGGCAGCTGCTTCTGGCTGCTGAGGAAATGTGCCTGCCTTGTCAGGAGCTGCTTGCAGTCATGACCAACAGCTTCGAGGGGCAAGCAGCCGTGCAGGGAGCTTGGCTGGTCCAGGATGGCAGATAAGGAGGCTCAGGTTGCTTTGGAGCGTGACCAAAAATATCAGAGCAGACTCTGTGAAAAAATCTAAGCCAAGAAGTCTGACAACATTTCAAAGACCTCTTTTATGGATGTCCAAGGCAGCTTTGCCTTGTTTCAAGAGTAAGGTAAACTCTGGTACATGGGTAGGGTGATGTGAAGCAAAAGTGGCACAGGATTTTTTGGAAATGCTGCAATGCTCTGAATTCTTGCTTTCTCTTCTCCACTAAAACTGCAATTCACCCAGTTAGTGTAATAAGAAGAGCCATAATGGTATGAAAATATTTTTAATTTAAAATACTATTTTATTTATGATAATAATAATACTTCAAAGATTCATTTATTATTGAGCTTTATTATAATTTAGATTAATGAAAGCTAAGGCACAGAGGCATGAAGACCCAAGTCAGTCCCACTGCTATTACTGAGTGAAAGACTCTACCCTGTGACTGATGTTTCAGAGCACCATAAGAGGCTGGATGAGGGTGTGCACGTACACACACGCAGAGGGAACGAACCTTTCCAACAAGCTGTCTGAAATCTGGGAGGCACATGTGAACATCTGACAGGCAGATCTGCGGCCCAGCTAGTTTTTTTTTTTCTTGGACTGGTTTTGTGACCAAGGAACAGTTGCTGAGCAGCCCCTCCTGGCAGAAATTAATTACTGCTTTTCCAGAAGAACTGGAATTCAAAGTGTTTTATTCTAGCTACAGTCACAGCAGCTAAGTTGTTCTCTAACATTTTACCATGCTGTCAGTAAAAATCTGAAGGGATTTAAAAACACATCCTAGAAAATCATCTGTTAAGCTGAATTTTGGTTAAGATCCAAAAGTGACACTTCATAAAACAAGGTATCAAAGATAAATCATCCATTGCTTTAAACAGTCCATGACCTTTAGTGTGTCACACTCCACACACCGCTGTGAATTTCAGTTATTTGTGTAGAAATCAAAATCTGTTTTCAAGCAAACACTTAAGGACATTTTCCCTTATTACAAAACCCACTTATGTGCTTACATGTATTACTAACTTCAATTGACTTCTGTTTAACTGTTCTGCTAATCTAAAGATCAGGAAAGATTACTCACAGTCAAGCTCTGTGGACACTTAAAAGTTTGGAGGTTTAACCATGTAGAAATAATAATAGCATACAAAATGCACTTTCTAAGTTACCCACAGTATAGGTAAAGCAACTTATATATTTTAATGTTATTGAGTCTTTACCAGTCTCCACACTATCCCTTGAGCTACTGACAGAATCTGACATTTAGACCAATTAAACTACTATCACAACTGGCATAAAAACTGCATTGGTGTCATCTCACCAAGGCAGCACAGTATTATTTATCCCAGCACAAGTGGAGATAAAGGCAGACTAAAAAGCAGGCAGAATAAAAAGTATTGTTGCAAGATGCCAAATATCAAGACTTTTTCTACTAAATTAATGTAGCAAAAGAAATACAAAGAAAAGAGATCATATCATGCAAGATTTTTAAGGCCAATTCACATACTTTAATATAAATTAACACATTTTGTGTACCAGTGTTGGCTTGTAAACCTCACACTTAGAAAACAGCAAGATAATGGGAGGTCTTACATTTCATATAAAGAGAAGGAAAGGAGGAAAAGCAATTTTCTAACTGTGCTTTGGTTAACAAAGAATACACATTTGAGAACGAGTTTGATAAACAAATGTCAGACTGTATTACCAAAAGCAGTAATAAATCATATCCTGCTATGACAGAAAACAACAGATCCAAGTGCTCATAGGCAGTCTGCTTACAAGTTGGTAAATTCTCTTTAATTTCTCCCAGAGAGAAAATTAAGACAAAAAAGTAACTGATCTCTGCTGAGGCCACGGTTTCCCATATATTTCTTTCAAGGACTCTCTTGGTTTGCCCTGCCCCAGATGAACTTTTCTTCCACTCATTTGTTCTTTCTCCTTTAGCTGAGTCAGAACAGCTGGATCTGTAGATGTGTGATGAATCAGGAAAGTGATCCAGATTAAAACCCATTAATTATCCAGTTCCATTTCTAATGCAACATGTAAGCACAAAACCAGGTATCCTGGCTCATCTTAGGAGGCAGAGCACGACATGGATGCCGTAGCTACTGGAAGGAGGGGTGAAGGACAGCTTAAGCCACTTTGTGACCTAAATGCAATGCATTAAAAAAAAAAATACAGTACAATTTCACAGGAATTACATAGATATAACTTCTTCTTCTCAGGCAAAATCATGGCTCCTGCTTCTTTCTTAGAGATGGTATCTTTCTGGAAATAACTGTTTCATCATCAATTCAATGTATTTGTATACATCATTAAGATTATTAACATGCTTTTGCCAATTATAGATATGGACAATAGCATATGTTTCTAGTAGAACAGCATCCCCAGAAACACCATATTTGTAAAACAACCCCCCATTTCCTCAGTTGCTGGGTAATAGTGAACTGCAACATCTTTTCAAATTAGAAACTGAAAAGCATCCAGAGAAAGCACAAACTTGCTGTAATGTTGTCTTTTTAGGGTAGGAACTTCAGTGTAGGACTTATCTCTGACATCAAGGCCACACAAGGTGGTTCTTTGACTAGACAAAAAGCTGGTGAGCAGGAGAAATATTTTCCTCATATTTCCCATTTTCACCATCTTCCCTTCTTTGACTAAGTGTCCTCTGATGGAAAATGAATTTACTAAGGGAAACCATGTCCTGAACTGTCCAAATGGCACACAAGGTTTTTAGCAGCATCACACTGTTTGTGTGGGAGTCAGGCCACTGAACTGCATCATGATGTTGTGTTCCATTACTGGAGAGAGTAATCCAAAGTCTCCCAAAGTTAGCGTGGCACTGCACCACCATGACCCAAGTTTTTTGACTGTAATACAATTTTTCAGTTCTCAAATATTCTTAATGCAGTTTTCAGAGTCTCTTCATTCTGAACAATGCATATAACTATTTTTGGCATATAACTATTTTTAACATTGCAATGCAAAGCAATTATCATCTTTCTTTGAGAGGCCATGTAGATATATACATATTTTCTAAATAAGCCTTTAGTAATTTTCACTGTTGAAAGAGGAGCTAATTTATTGTCAGTAATTAATGCAGCTTTGGTTATATTAAAACACATCACTTAGTTGTGGATGGCTTGTGGATACTACTTCCTTTTTAGTATTTTCTGCCCCTACGATCAGTTTCTTCTGAAGTCGTGACTTCAGTATTTTACAATGAACAACTAAAAATTTCCCCTCTGAAAATGAGAAAATTTGGGGAAATTATTTATAAGCCTTAAAAACCAGTTCCTTTATCATTGCATACATTGCAATATCTATCAATTTTTCACATATATCTTGATTTCCTGGAATATTATTATCATAATCACAACAATAATCCATATAGGCGTGTAAATTTTCCCATCTAGAGGTACATACAATACACCTAAAACTGATCTTAGCATCAAGCATAGATCTCAGTGGTAATTATCCAACACTTTGTGTCCTGAGTGGTTAGAGCTCATGTATTGTCCTCTACACAAGTAGTTTCTGTCCCACAATAGACACATGGGATGAAGTTTGATTTATAAAAGACAACATTATTTGCCAATTTTTTTATGTAAACAATGTATTCTGAAAATACATTTCAATTTTTTACTTTTTTTTTGCATCATTGTGACAGCTGTTATTTATGGAAACACTCTGTAGACAAATTCAGGATTTTGAATTGTCTGAGGAATGTAAATTCTTGCTCCTTGGAATCTAACACAGCAGACTTGGTCTTAAACAGAAAAGTGATGTGAAGAAGGAAACAGCTTTCAGCAAAGCAGACTCAGTCATGTGGAAGTTCCCCTGGAGATTAACCAAACTCTGTCAAAAAGCTCCCAGTTCTTTGCCTTACTCTAAGCAGGTCCTTCAATTTTCAAACAGTAAAGAATTTGAAGGAGTCTTCTCTTTCAGTTCTCCTCAAGTTCTCACTTTAGCCTTGCTATAAATAGGCAGGGACACAGTTTCCATTTTTCAGTTCTGCTATGAGCTTCTAAAAGATTTTTCAGTTGAGAATACAGAAGGTAGGAGCAGCCTGACACCTGCCTCCCATGGACACTAGTGCAAAATCAGAGTTCCATGATTACCACATTTATTTACCTGTGCAATGCAAGATAGAAACAGATTTATATATCTTTATAAACAAGAATAGGACAAAAACAATTTGTATTTCTCTGTAAAAACAAGGTGTACTTAGAAGCTGGTTTTGCTTAGCTTTCTCTGACAGTTTAGACTTTCCCTGACTCACACCACACACCGGCTGAAGCAGAATCTCCTCGGCAAAGGAAAGGGGGTGATATCAGCATGTTACGGAAAGGAAGGAGGAAGCCAAGTGCCTGTCACTCCCTGCCCCGGGACCCGCTGCACAGTGCTCAGGGCTGGCTCCCTAAAACACAGGGGAACCTCAGAAAGGCTCTGTTTTCCCACCACCAGAAAAAGACACTGACCGTGCTCTGGAAACAAACTATCTCTGCCCTTCCTCAGGACAGATGAATGCTTACACCCAGCTTCCTCCTCAGCTGTGCAGGCTCTGTTAAGGCAGGGGAACTCACTTCACTGTCTTTCTCTACATTAACTTCACTGCAGAGATGAGTTTTGCAAAAGCAACAAGTGATGAGTTGTTACTGAGCAACACAAAGAGGACTCCAGTGAACCTGTTTGTATAGCTACCCCTAAAATGTGTAGTGAGAAAAAAACAAAAGCCAAACATTTTTCAAATATTCAATGTTATTCTAAAAAAAAAAAAAAATCTATGATCTCTTTATTTTGTTTGCATGGCAAGTTTAAATTCAGTGATTGCTCCTGGAGTAGCAGTATTGAGAAATTCAGACCAAGAGCACTTACCAGCAAATCTCAGGGGTGGCAGAAATAACAACACAGCTCCACTTTATTCATCAGCCTTCCTGGCTTTTTCTGCATCTTCACAAATATCTGTTAAAACTATTCTTGGGGCTTCACGCTTAATAGGAAGCAGCATCAGTAAAAATTCAGGTCGAGGACAACAAGGCAAGACGGTTATGATGAAAATTGCATCTGAAAACCTTCTCTCTTAACGTCACTGTGGATCTTCACATTAAATTATACGAGAGGCTCAGGGCAACGATGTAGAGGCATTAATGGTTAATGTAGTGGGACATGCTCCCTTGTAATTGCCTCCTGTCATTGCTGCAGTGCCTGTGAGATATTGTGAAGAAACAGAGCCCAGTTTACAACCCCACATCAATGGATCTTCCCAAACTTGGAGGTAATTTTTCTTTTTGAATGAATTGTCAAACTCCATTGTATTAACAAATTTACCTGGAGGGGCATCACTTTGCTCGGGAAAAGGAAAAAGGGCCTTCTTGCCAATAAGGTTCTTTTGCCAATAAGATTTTGTTCTTAGGAAAGAAGAGCAGCAAAACCAGAAATCCATGACCTGGGGCAATACTTTTGGCTGGTGTAAACAGAATTCAGCTATCAAGTAAGAGGGTTTTTCTCCAGTGGAATTCATGTAATTGCTCCCCCTCATTTGCATTTGTTGAGTTTGTCTTGTCAGCTTTTCTGAGGAAAATAAACACTCAGACAGATGGGACACAGAAAAGAAGGAAAAGAGCAAACACTATTACAACAAAGTACTAATCAATTCTGAAAGGCCAAGAGAAAATGGAACTTGAGCATCAATGGAAGCCTCACGTCTAAAATAAATACTTTTAGTGCTCTAAAAGACTTCTGGCACTGAGTACACAGAGACAGGCCATAATGAAGGTGAAGCATTTTATTTTACTGAATAATTCAGGAAACATTTCAGATCTGCCAAACATTACTAAAGAGGTAAATGATACCAGGAACTGTATCTTAAAAACTTGTATCAATATAACCTGCTTAAAAAACTGAGAGCTACTTTTTCCATCCTCTCATGGCATACTTTGCTTTTCTATCACCTTTGTGCTCACAGCACCAATTGTTGTGCACATGTCTCTGTTGATCACTGCCAGGTCCCTGTGCTATCTGGCTTTCCAAGAGCTGCAATGAATCCATTGCTGTACAGTACTCAGCACGTGTACCCATGCTGTGGTCCTACCTGCACTCTCAGAGCACACCCTGTGCCATTTCGTTGCTGTGGTTCAGCTCACCGTGCCTGCACCTGCCATTTGGCCAAGGACTGCCACGGTTGCAATGACAGCGTGGAACTGTCAAACATTCTCAAACTCACAACCTTAATCTCCCTCAGATTGTGCTGTACACACAGCAGGCAGCATTTTCAAACTCAACAGGGAGAAGAAAGGAAAGAAAAAAAGACATCCTGTGAGACTCATGGAGTTGTTGGGGCCAGCAACAAATCTTCAGTACAAAACAACAACCAAGTGTCAAAATCTAAAGATGCTGATGGAAACAGCTGCGATTTATTTTGTCTTTGTGCTCCGTGCCAAGAGCCAAATTTAACATTCATGCTCTTAATCAAGAAATAAATCAACAGTACAGCAAATAATTAAAAGCCTGAAAACAGAACTACACTACAGATACCTCACAAATCCTCATGACAAACACCTAAGAAGCTTGAGCTGCTTCCTTGGCTGTGGGGCCATGAATACTTCATTGTTGCCCTTCAGTAAGTTCTGCTTTCATCTAATCACTGTTTCAGAAGGAAACAGCTGTGAAACTTGTTATCTGTCACAAAAAGGCAGCTTTATTACTTTTATAATCTCTGATAATAGAGATGGTTTAAGATACTATTTCATAGAAATATGAATTGGCAGAAAATACCCCACTACTTAATATCACATTTCAAAGGTTGCTAACAAAAATCACTAACAGGGGAAAAAAAAAAGAACACTTGAGCCTGGGTCATCCTCAATTACGAACAGAGATCAAGGATACCAGCTCATGTTGCTCTGGGTTGGTATGACTTACTGGTGGCTTTCCACAAATTCTCAGCTAGCTGGAGTATCATCAGTGGAGCCTTAGTCTCCTCTGCTCATCTGGGGACTAACCTGGAGACATCAGGATTAGCCTTGGTATGCCCAGTATCGCAAAGAGGTAAAGAACTTGAACACTCTCCTTTAAACCATCACAAGGTCTTGTGAAAAAAAGGAAAATAAAAGGCTGAGGGAAGAGGAGCTACACAGTGTGGAAGTCAGCTTCTTTCTTAAATGAAGGGCTGGTGTTTAATGGAATAGTTATCCAGCCTTATACAGTAACCATCCCTCACCCCCAAGTTATAACATCAGCACAAAACAGAGAAAACTGTTTACACCTGTCACATTATTCAGGGATCTGGCACTGGCACCAGCATTTAATATTGCCCAGTACTGAGAATTCTAAGGTTTCTTTACAGATGCTTGTAACTGAACACCTATGAAGAGGGTATCAGAGAAGCATCCTGAAGGGAATTAATTATTTTTCATTCTTCACAGGGTTTGGAAGCTCATAAAGCTTTAAAAGTCTTCACCAGATGGAGAGATCAGAAATCCATTCTTAGTAATGGAGCAACAGGCCTATGGGGGACACAGTATCTGATCATTCAAGTAAAGAGAGCTTTGTTGATGCACGACAGAAGATGTTTCAGATTTTATCATCAGCCATCTTAATTAATTTCCTACCTTTTGACCTCTGTGCAATTTGAAAACTTTTTTTTTCAGTCAGTGTAATGTTTTTTTGAGGTACAACTCTTAGCTTTGTACTTTGGGAGACTATTTTTTGTGTCAGTTATATTCACAGGTAGAGAAAAACAACTCAAGGAACAAATTAAGATATTTATTTTTATATTGTTACAAATTTGTGGGGATTTTTTCCATTAAATGTATTTAACAGACAACCTATTTGCACTCAGGCCTTTCAGCATTTTAATACGCTAAAATATATACTTTTGGTGCCATATAAATTAGGGTTAAAAATAATTCTCAAGGACATAGTGAGGGGACAAGAACTTTAAGCAAAATAACTCAAGTCGAAATAGTCAATTCCCTTCAACAGTGGTTTCTGTTTCATGAGACTATATTCTTTACACTAGCAAACTATATACAAACAATACCACAAAACTACTGTAAGTGCAAAAATGTAAAAAATATACACAAACATATACACAAATTGCCGTGTTTGTCTGAGCTACCTTACAATTAAGAAATCCAGTACAAATGCATGATTTGTATTTATGTATTTGACTTGTAAGTATCTAATATTTAATTGTAAACAAGATTCAGCATGTAGAGCAACTTAAAACAGTTGTCAGAAGCTTAAACCATGAGGCCTGGAGACTGAAGAACTATGCACACTAGGATCCAAACTGACACACATATCCACACATTTTCTGACTTAATATTGCAGGGGCATTTCGGGTTTTTTAAAGATTTAGAAGTATTTACCTACTCTAAACAAATTTTTGGATTTCATTGTTTTGTAAAATGCATACATTTCAATATTTAAAGGAAAATCAGTATCATATTTGCAAGTGTAAATCATGTTTGGTAAGAGTGTCGGTTTATAACCATCGAACAGCTTATTTTTTTTTATTAGGAAACCTTTCTTGGCAACTCCATTAAGGAGCAGTAAATAAAAGCAAGCAATGGATGTTCACAATCAACAACTTAGTGAGCAAACAGAAGCAGACACATCCCTCAAGAACAGACGAACTCACGGGGGACGATCCAGTGAGTCACTGATGATGCTGATCATTAGGCAAGCACACAGAGGGTAAACTGCTAAAAACCTGCAGGATTTAGAAGAGATAGTGGAAATGGAAGCTGCCTTTGCACGGATGTGATGATTGGCTGCTCTCAGTCACTGCTAAGATTCTTAGCAAGAATGGTTGGTTTGTTTTACCAAAGGTGACTTTTTCAGGTACTTCCGAGGCACTCATCGATTTGTTATTTGAAACACCTGGATATTTAAGAAAACCCAGTATGACAGTTCTATTAGGATGGTGTTGGGCTAAGAAACAGGAATAGCAGTAGTAGTGTTAGAGTATTTAAAGAGAATTAAACATTGTCTATGCCAGTTTAGAGCCTCTACAAATATGAAAACTGCCTGTATCTATAGCAACTGATTTCAGTGGAAAATTCAAGTACAACAATATTTTTGCCAATCTCTTCGTGCTAATGGAGAATGCAGTAATGTTATCTATAAACACGAGGTATGTCCAGAGTCAAATCTTATTTTGTGTATTTTTAAGTGCTTGAAAACTTACAGTATTGAGCATTTGATGAATCCCTTCTCATACATGATACTTTTTGATTTAAAACACAAGCCGTGCCCTACATGACACATTCTGCAAACTAGCCTTAATGTAAAGACTAGTTTGCCAAGTTTTGTGATTTTTTAAGTTTTTTAAACATTTCAAGCACAGCAACAATGCAGAATATACACCCTAAAATTTAAAAAACTGTTTCCAAAATAAAATGTTGAAAAAAACTTATAATCAATTTCACTGAAAAAGCTCAATAAAGTGCAAGCAGTAAATGAGTGTTTACATAGTGAAAAGTGAGGTTTAATAAATGTGTACAATTTGTATTACTGACAATGAGAGACATGCCATATTTTACCTTGACATCATGCCCTCATATAAAAATATATTCTAATCACCTTGCAATACAATCAGATCTTGACAGAATTGGAAAAGAAAAGAACACTGAAATGCCACCACTCCTTTTCAGCAGTGTCTGAAAGGAAGAAAATATGTAGATTTATGCTACTCAGTGTACTCTAATTGAAGTGGATGAACTGGACTAGCTATTTACTAGTACCAGCTAATTACTAGTGTAGTAATTACCAATGAAAAAAATGCATTGCTACTTACTTGCATTGACTCACCACCACTTTGTGAGAAGGCATTCAGGAGGTGCCACATTGCAAACATGGAACTTACTCCGGTGCAAAATGCTCGTGCTTTGATCTCTCACTAAAGCAGAGCTCTCTAATTACTGCACAGAAGTATGCACTGCAGCAAGTATTTTTACATCAGAAAATATTTTATGTTATTAAATCTGCAGGTATTTTTCCTCTCAAAAGCATCTCCTCCTGCTTGCAGCAAGTCATTTAACTGAAAAAACCAGGTCTTCAAAGTGTACCACAACTTCAATGATTCCAGTGAATTGAAACAAAACTTTATAATATCCCTTGTCACCCAATGCAGGAATTTTTTACCTGGAGTTTTGTTTTATGAAAAATAATAAAGCAGACTGCAGAAGTCTTCCCAACACAGGGGACATTTTCAAATAATTTACTGTCCAGCTGGATTCTTTGGTGTTCAGGAATAGCTAGTATAGTATCAGCGTGAACAAACAGCAATTATTTTCCTTCATACACTCCTGTTTGTCCTGTAAGGCCCATCAGCAACGTTTCTGCCAGTGGCAGGTATTAAAGACAGGGAAAATACTTCCTCATCACCCCTTGGGACTGAAGTCTGATCAATTGTATCTGATGTCCCCCTTTCAGTGGGGATTTTCCACATGGCATATGGGCAGGATTTCCATTTTTGACTAGCACAGAATTATGAAAACTTACATACTGGCTAGTCATTCAAAGTTTAATCTATTGAAATTCAAAGTGAGTATTTTTCTATTCAAAAGAATCTTTATTTTTTATTCTCCAGTTTCTGCTAATACAAGATAAAGATCATTATTGCACATCTATCGCCAAAACTTTTAACTGCCCCAAAATGGTGCAATGCCAGGTGCTTAATAAAGCTCTGTGGAGACCCTGGTCACCTACTAAATGGTACATAATGTCAGTACCAACTTTGATTTTTGAAGTTTTGCTGTCCTTTTTTTAAAACCTCTCACCTATTCCCAGTGTCAATTAAATGACCCCAAATAATCACTGTCAAATAACTGATGACACGACACACAATCTAAGAATACCTTGTGAGAGCAGCAACTTTGCAACAATATGAACTTTAAATAAAAGTAGATTACTAAAATAAAGTCTGTATAGCCTTTTAACTATGAAATTATGAAATAATTAGCTTTTACTTATGATTTTTCATTCTTACAAAGAACTGTTGGTGACAATTAATTCTTTTCCTGAAGGGTAGGTATTTTTAGCATTTTAATTAGTGTAACAGTAGACAAAAAAGTTTTTACATATAATGAGTTTAAATAAATTTAAGACACTTTTCTGTAGGATCATCATCAAATGATGCTCTTCTCAATAATTTGTATAAGCTTCTAAACCACATAAAGGATAATGCACATTACATTTTATTCACACTATAAAAAAAGCACAATATACAGGCCATATCCTTTAAAGTGCAACACAACAGAACATTTCTGCAACATTCAGGTTCTTCAACAACCCACAAAAGTAGGTATTTAATATTTAGGAACAAATTCTGTTCGTAGGTGTATTGACACTGAATCTAAACTCTGAATGGTAATCAAGCTTGTCCTTGCTGTAAGTGCCACGCTAAAAGCGATTCTTACGACCACTAAATAATATTATTTTATCTGCTTCCATGTTAGACAGCCTCATGTCTCATGTCCACAATGAAAGCTTTTATCCTTTGTCAGTAAAGAGCATCTGCAGAACCCTTTATTGAAGACAGTTCTTTGACTATGCTCAGAAAACCTCTTTAAAGTCCACTTAACTTCACCATACAGGCTTACTGCTTCAGATGTCAAATCTACCAAGAAAAATATGGTAAATGGAACAGAGCAAGCATGTCTCTGAGTTGGCAGCGCATGCTTCACTATGTTTGGCACAATCTACCAAGTGGATTGGTAACACACAGTATAAGCATGTACCAATTTGCTTTTCAATTCATAAATATTTTTGGTTGGATGTTTCGCTAGTAACAGTTGGAAAACCTCATTTGTTCCTGAGACAAAACAAAGTGAGCTCCATCTAAAGCTGCCAACAGGATGTTCTGTATTTCCAGCCTTGGTACCTGCCTGCTGAGCCAGATTTACAAACTCAATCCTCCCCAAGGCGCCACTTCTGAGACTCTTCTTGACGCACATCTGGCCTGATCTGGTTTCTCATTCCACCCAGAACATTTGAGGTTGCCTCTGTTGCAACAATGAAAGGTTTCACCACGGTTGGTGGGATTTGGCGGAGGACTCCTCCTACTGCTCCAGTGACTCCTCTGTTCTCATGCTCACGAGCAGCAGTCTCATAGATGGTTTGGGCTGTGTCCGTAATCCCCTTTAAGAAAATTAAGGAAATCAGTTACACTGAGAAAGAAAAAGCAACCTCTCCTAGTTTTAAGGGAAATTTTAAACTGCTCAGCATGTTATTTTTTGGTGATTTGTACAATAAGTGTAGAAAAACAACACTGATACAAATATGACTTAGTTCTAATGAGGCTTAAAATAGCACTACTATGAACTTAGAGATGTAAATATTTCATGCAACTTCTGGTGGCACATCTTGCGCTTAAGGCAAGAAGCTGTGGGGTACTGTGACCTATTAAAAAAATGACAATCCACTAGAAACTCAGTTGAGACCTTACTTCATAGACACCACATCAGGTGCAACTAACAAAGCACAATACAAAACCCAATAAAAACAGGTCAGCATTCTAATTTATAATACGCTATCACAATAGAAAAAGCTTTCACTTCTTTTAAATCCAGCATTATGCTTAAACTCTAACTACTTTAGAATTAACAGGTAACTGCAGAGGTGCTGGGCAGAAAGGGAAGGATGGATGACATAGCACAGGAAATCAAGTTTACATGACTCAGAATAATCGCAAATCATCACACAACTATAGGGCACTCAAGTTCTATTCACACTCAGCTGTATGTCATCTTAGTTTATTTCTGCTTTTTCCAGGCAAGATTTCTGTTGGTTTGAGATTATTGATGAAAACAGCCGTGTTCAAAACTTAAATCCCCTTCTTCATTTGGTCAGCCTAATCTAAGATCTGTTACTTTATTTGCCGTTTTAGGAAATAATTCTTACCTTCAGTTCCCAACAACTCCTTCTGCACTCACCTCTTTTACGACGCTGTACGCTTTGGCTACACCCTCCCGCAGGTCAACCGGCTGATGGGCCAAGCGATGGCGAGGGAACCGTTTGAGCTTTTTTGCCTCAATAAAGGTAGGCCCGGGTGATACCATGTCATAAGCAGTTTCTGCAGCTGCCTGCACATCAGGAGCAAATGCAAAGCATGTAAGTGTTATAGCACTTGATCATGAATTTAAACTACTAATAGGGTGATCTCATTGAAATAAAAATTCTTATTCCACAAAAGACATTAATTTGCATCAGTTTAAAGTTTTGTACAAGAATTTCTGGAATGTGCAACTGTAACTATACATTAATTCCATAATGAAAGAATGGAATTCTCCTCCTAACTGTTGTCTCTTCAAAGGCATCCTCTAAACTGCATAAAATGCTCAAGATGGAAACTGAATATTTGATCAATGGTATGTATTTCTTACAAACACACAAGCACACATATAATCCCATTTGTGATTAATGCCACTGTTTTTTTGACTATATATGTTCAACCTTAGGCACATATGCTATTTTTGAAAAATTAGGGGGTAAAAGTGTCTTTTCATTGTATTTTCATGTATTTTATATTAAGAACCATACATTTATCAACACTTTCATCCAAGACTACCTTAGATTAAATCCAGTAAGCTTTATATACTTTGTGTAGCTCTACAGAAATCATCTTGGATTGGGGGTTTTTTTGGTTGGTTGGTTTAGTGTGCTTGTTTTGGGTTCTTTTACAATAAGCACAGATAGGCTGAACATTTTAAAAAAAGGTAAAAACCTACTACTTGATAATGCACATGCATGAGGAACTCATCTTCTCAATATCAGTGATTTTTTAGTGAAGCTGAAAATTTTCATATTAAACTGTACATTGTAATACATTCAATACATTAAGAAACAAGCAGCAGCTTGGGTGTTCAGCACTACTTTAACACAATTTTCTAACCACTGCATTTGGTGCCATAGTTCTCACCTCACAGACTGCTGCAAACTTTACCCAGTCTCTGCTCTCCTATTTATACAGCTGCCTTTTTTTTTTTTTTTTTTATCCATGCTCACAATCTTAAATCTATAGCAGTAAGGTTTTAGCTTAATATAGAGCACTTGCTAGCCACACCTCTCATTTCACATCTAACTTCAGGAGCAATACATTATACCTGTATAGTCTGAACCATTCTGTTTGTTAGCTCCAGTGCTGCCATCGCAGTGGAAGTACCAAAAGAAGCTGCCCCTCTTTGGAAGCCTCTGACAATACGACCATCCTTGCGGTACTGCTCTATTGGCAACCACACCAGGTCTTTCAGACCTTGCACTGAAAAAGAAGACACAACACCACAGTCACAAAGCTCTCTTACATAAGCCTTGAAAGGAAGTGAAAACGAGAGTCAACAGTGTTTGTGGTGGTTTTTTGAGGGGGGAGAGGTGTTGTTTGGTTTTTAAAAAAACACATTCATATGTAGCTGAATAGAAGTAAGAACTAACTTACCTAACTGCACAAGCGAATGCATAGGCCCTACTCCTCCCAAAATTCCTGGTAGCTGGTTTTTCTTTATATCGTTAATCCATTCACTGATGGCATAGGAGAACAATTTATCCACACCTAATAAACTAAAGTTAATAGAACTATTAGTTTTTTTAAACAAACAATTCCTAATAAGATAAATGCATTCATTATTCATTGAAGTAAAAGATGCCATTTAAACAAAAGGAAAGCTTTTTCAAGTGTCGTCTTTTGTTGCTGTTGGCTAAGCCAAGCATTTCAAGTGTATATGCTTCATAAAGCAAACTCAAAACTGTATAATCACATTCATTTCCATAGGAAGTGAATATAAAACTAAAATGAAGAGTTTATCACCAAGACTAACTCATATATTAAATATTGCTCTGAATTAGAAGTTCTTCTTGAATGATATATATTTGAAGAAAAACTAGAATCAAGAAACAGGTGTGAAGTCAAAAAGCATTTAGGATTTTAGAAGGGCATCTTAACAGAAAATTTGCTTTGCATTTGCTATGTTCAGTTATTCCCCATAAACTTGTTCAATTTGCAATAGCAATGTTGATCTACATTTTGATAAACTTACCCATGTCTGTAACAAAGTCTCTTCAGCTTTAATTCTGAGCAGTTCAATTGAGCAAGCCCAATAAGAATCCCAGCTAGTGTTCCCTGTAAGGGAAATATTTTGTTATCACATAAATTTACTCAACCTGTACAACCTGTGAGAAAATTTCATCATCTTAACTGTTACTTACAGGTACTCTGTCTAAACATTCTCCCCCAGTCTCCCAAATGCTACCCATTACAGTTCTATGAATCATGTCACATGGCAACTTGCAAAAAATGAAATCTGGCTCAACCTGCTACTCTAAGAAAAGCATCTGGATACAAGAAGGCTTGTTTAGAAATAACAAGCTACAATAAATTATGTAAACATAGCTCTGGCTCTAGTGCATCCCAGGCATTCTAAAGCAACCATATTTCATGGTTCGATTTCTGACAGCCAGGAAAATTCAAGAAGTTGCTGCTTTCACTTTCCCATATTTTCTTACTGATCTGCCATGACAAAGTACTGACAAAGTCTTGTGCAAACAGGATTTTTTTATGTCTGCTTCTAAACTCAGCATGATAAAGAATGCATATCTTAACAAGAACCATGAGCTTTCTTTTAATGTGTAATAGGTTTTGCCATTGCCACTGAGGCCCATATGCTACTAGACTGCAAGGAAAGGAAACAAGGAGAACAAACAGTAACATTTTATCCTGGCATTAATGAGAAAAAATAAAATAAAATGCATGATTCTGTCATCAGATGGTGGTATCATACTTTGAGGGGCACTGCAGCTATATGTGAGTGATTTCAAGCCAATCATTGAGCTCATAAATGTGATATTCAAGTTCCATCCCGGGTTAATCATATGTGGGGAATACACCCCCTACTTTTCAAATTAAGAGTGAAACAAGGTTAAGGTTTACTGAAACTAGGGGGAAAAGAAACGTGTTCTATATTTGTTATGATCACATCATTAATGAGTAGGGAGCATAAAAATAGAGCCCCATTCATGGGGAGAGGGGAGGGGAAAGCAAAATAAACAACATCAAATTTTTGTTCTGTGGCATCAGAATTATACACAAACCTGATCCATTGATACATGCTTGCCGTGGTAATCAAGCCGTATTGGAACTTCTGATGTAAAGCGAAATTCTCTGGGACATACAAAGAAAATATTACCGTGAAAAACATGAAAAGGAAATAAAACCATCCTTCCAAAAATAAACTCATGGCTTCCCATCCTCCTGCAACTGGTTGTCATACTCTTTTCTGTAAGCCAACCCTTTAGTTACTGTTGTTAGTACTTCAGAATAAATGTACAAAACAGAGTGGCAAATTCAGCTTCTCTTGGTTTATTCACATCTAGTTCAGATTAGCATTTATAATAAATTTAAGAGTCCTGAAAATGTGCTACTAATCCTGCAAATGAGCATCTTTACACAATTTTCAGTTTTAAAAATGAACAAACAAACAAAAACCCACAAAATGATGGTTCTGTGGGCAAAACTTAGTCCTGAAATTGGAACTTGATAAAGAAATTGTGGTGGTCATTTGTGTGGTGAAATAGAACCACAGCCATGCTATTACAGTTTAGCTCTGCACTGCTTGCCATAGGACAAATCTGTTGTTAGAAGTATTTATGATATGAATAGATATGTAAAAACTTCTGCATAACAAGCTACAACTTCCATAGTCACTTCCCCAGTCAGCACTACATTAGCGTTTCTCTTGTGATATTTTCATTTCAGACACCTCTTCCACAATATCCTTATATCCTTTTCCTTTATATACTCTCATCTCTGGTTCCGTTAGATCTCATTTATAATTAGAGGTAAGAGTATAAACACTGCCCTTTTTATGCATTTGTAAAACATCTCATTACTGGTTCTGTATGTGGCAGAGTTTTAATTTTTATGTCCTTGTGCACAGTAGTGTGCAAAAGGTACTAAAAATCACTGGTGAACTTCCAGTAATAGAAACAAATATATTTGCTTTCCACAACCAGGCAATAAACAAACAAAAAAAATGCACCTTGCTCTAAGGTCTGAATAGTTTATCACCACATTTCTTAAAACATTCAGCAGAATAGCTATGTGCCACTGGAAATTTTGCAACAAAAGTTTACCTGAAAAATACTGGCTGATCACTGTATGATGTTGTTTCTTGTGAGAAATTATCATCATCTCCATTAACCACATCCATAGAATCAATGCTGCCATTTTCATTTGCTTGCTTGTGTGATGCAAAAGAAATGACTGGACTTGGTTCCTTAAGGCTGCTGACATGCCTGGGCAAACTACATGTAACTTCAGCACCAGGAGACTTTTTAACTGAGAAAAGAAGTTACACACAGTAAAGTGACTCATTTTTCACAGTGGTTACAGAAAGATTGTATTTACACAATTGCTATGTCCTTAGTAAGTTCTAATGCTCATTATACGAATAACTGGCAGGACAGTATTTAGAATCTCTTAGTTATTCATACAAGCTATTACATGCAGCTTAAGTTGAGGTTTGTGCATCAGCATAAATAATCATCTGGTCCTAATGGCAGTATTGCACAGTGCTGCAATACTCATGCATTTCAGCATGACATCTCAACAGAAATACGTAAAGTATAGCAGCTAAGAAATGCCCAAATATAGTTAATAGTTGAAATATGCTTTCTAATAATTAATGCTTTTGCATCAGATAGTGTAATTGATTGTACATACTGCTTCCAAAGCATACATACATTATTTAATACCTTGTGCATAAAATAGTATGTTTGTCTAATAGCTTGAAGACAGAGATCAATTTTATAAAAAAGTAGCACAATGTATTTGTTTTATCTCATAATACCTTCCAATAGTATATAGACAGTCCTCAATTTTTCCAGAAGCTCTTATTAAATATGCTCCAATTTTGGTTAAAGCTTTCACAGAATTAAGATTCTAGGTGTTGAAGACCTTTGTTCATATTTATAAAATAAAAAGCTTAAATACCTAAAGCTTCGGAGTTCTAAGAAATCATCATTAATGTTAGCACTCAAACCCCAACACAGGGTTTTATACACACAGGATTTACATTTGAATTTATGGACACATACACAAATTAAGGGAGAAAGAAGTAGCACTTTTATGTTAGATTTTTTTTAGAAATATACCTTCAGGATCTGGAGTAACTAAGAGTTCTACTTCTGTAGAAAGGCTAGTGAAAAAGTCCTTCAGGAAAAACAAGGCATCCTAATGGTAAAAAGTAAAATAAAATCAGGTTAAAATAAATACAAAGACCCAATTCTCTAAAAACATTATCTACTATTCCAGCTCTCTTTCTACGCAGATATGAAATTAAACATATTTTTTTTCTTTTTGATCCTTTAACATATGCAGAAACCACATGGAAATCTAGGACAGAAGACCCTCTTAGACACTGCACCCTGCTCCATATAATAGGATTTCATGATCTAGCTAGCTCTGTCTTTAAAATTCAGGGTTATTTTCATCATTTTTACTCTCATTTTGGAGACTGTTCCAGAACCCAGGTGTTTTAATGGCTATAAATGTTTCTCTGATTTGCAGTAGAAGGTATTTAAGGATAGTTTATATTATTTAATACTGTCAAAGTCAATCAAATCATTACAAATCAGGTCTCATCACTGCTTCATTAAAAGTCATTAATATCCGGTATCATGGTATTAATGTCATATTCATTGTCATAAAGTTATTACACCCCAGTTTCTTTTTTGGACTGATACATCACACTGGTGCCTTATTCATCCTATCATTGATAACAAATGGACTTTCTTTTCCATTTTTACTTCCAGATGGTAAGAATGACAGCTTAAGTAGTAATAACAAGTATTTCTAATATGACTGCATGCAGCCCTGTGCTTCCAAAAAAGCTGTGATTATTTTCATAGAAGTTGTAGAGGTGAATTTTATGGTACAAAAGATAAAAAACTTTAAAAAGTAACCAAGAGGGAACACATTTCCTCCCTAGATGGCAGTATTTCCAGGCTATTTCTTTCTAGACTAAATCATTCCAAACTAGACAGAGTTCAATTTTGCTAACAGCAAAATGAAAACCTGGTCTTTAATGTGTCTTGAAAGAAAGAAAAGGTAGGTATGGAAATCCTAATTATGCTCTTAAAAAATTCAAACCCCATGTAGCTCTCTGAAGATGACGAATCAAGGAAGAAATGCCTCAACAAAGGGTAATAACTGCACTTTACATTTGCCTGGACAAACACATACAGCTCTTCCTGGTTTAGAAGAAAAAACCCAAATGTTTCTTGAATATATCAAAAATACCTTGCACAAAAGCCTGCTATAAAGAAAGTACAACAATTTCTGCTCTTCCTACCACTGCAGTTGATAGCAAGACAAAGCCTTCAGGTTATAGAAGCATTTCTCAAGGGTCAAGTGCCTTTGACCAAGATGTTGTGAACTACATCTGGATTAATGATTAACCTTTTTCAATTAAAAACAATGAAGTCACTTCATGAACAAATAAAACCAGATCATTCAAGAATAAGTACATTCTTTTTAAAAGCCATTATTCCAAATGCTTTGAGATTATCAGAAGTTTCAGGAGGAAAATTTATTGAGAAAACAACTTTGTCTAAAAATATTCTTGGTTTTTAAATAAAAAAAATCTAGTCTTTGTAATAGCTGGAGCAGAAGGCAAGTTTGAGCACAGATATAAAAGGAACAACAGAGATTCAAAGATTAAATAAAAAAGGTACCACATGTAAAACATAAAATAAGTATGATGGCTAAAAGTATCGGGTTAAGAGAAACCCCAGCCATCACTAAATTATTTTACTTTTTGCACTGGCACAACCAACCTGGTCAATATTGAGGCGAAGTGGCATTAGTGAAACACGTAAACAACATTCCTGTGGGGATCTGCCAGACTCTGGACGGACATGTAATGCTTTAACCGTTAACTGAAAAAAACCAACAAGATAAACAAGAGTACTAACATTCACAATTATTAAATCTTAGAACACCAGCTAGAAAAAACACTTATGCAATACCTCAGTACTAATATGATTCCATTTAGCAATTAGTATTGAATAAAAATTTACTCTGAATGTTATAAAAGAGGTAAAAGAAACACCCTGAAAAATGAGTCCTTTATAGAACCAGTAAGACTACTGTATCCTATAAACATACAAATCTGCATGTGTAGTGAAAAGTTTCACCACTGATACAAGCAGATATTTGTTTAAAACCAAATTGTGAAAGCTACCAAAATAGTCCTGCACATCAACTTTTTAACTGACAATCTCAAACCCATTAATACCCAACATGCTAACATTCAAACTGACTTTTGACTTAGTTTTAATATCCACAAAGAGTCAAGCAAATAACTATCAACAAATTATATTACTTCCATTTCCACAAACTCATGTTTCTGCTTCTACAAGATTAAGAAGAGCACACAGCCCCCACAATGACAGTTCGACCACTATAATTGTAATGAATATATATATGTCATAGCTATACCATGTTTGAATGTGCTTTTCTGGGCATCTCCTTACTGCAGTAGAGATAGAGAAATTTATTCATTTGTGATGTAGCTAAGCGATCTCTAATCTCCAGGTCTTGAACAATAAAAACTTGTCGTGACACTGGCTGCTCCAACAGACAGGATTCACCTTCTGCACCACCTGGAGGATACACCTCATGCTGGAATTTCACCTGATAAAAAGTAAAGAAAAACAGTATAATCAGTTTCATTGAAGAACAACATTTAACATCAGAATACTTCTTTAAAAAAAATAAACAAAAAAGCCAGGAAACCGCACCACACATAAGAACTTTCTATGCTGTCTACTATTTTAAATTTACAGAAATAATATTAAGATTTCTGAACACTATTAAGGTTTTTACATATCTAGCAGTAGAAATATTCCAATTTTTAGTTGTGTCATATTTTAGCATGCAAATTCAAGCCAAAACAAAGAGTCCATATAAAGATAAGGAATGAGCTTCACTTTTTTTTAACATTGACTCCGCTTTTTCCTCCCAATCCTAACATCTTTCTCACTTCATGGTGAAGCTTGTACCAGGCAAGCTTGCAATTCTTGAATCCTGCACCCTCTACCACTCAAGAAAATAATGTTTCTTCCATAACAACTGACTTCTCAAGTGGCTTATTGCAGTCTTATTTCCTTTTTCTTGCTCGCTTTAGTCCACATAAATTCTAATTCAGTATTTTTCTTAAATTCTAAGCTATCTTGGGTCACCCCTTGAAGTAGCTCTCATTTCAAGCTGTGGTGCCCTACAAACCCTTCCCTGGTCCCCAAATCCCGCCGCATCCCAGCCGGCAGTGGAACACAGCTGAGCACACACTGCGAGCGCGCCAGCGGCCTCTGCCGGCCTGGCACCGAGCTCCAAAGAAACACCCTTTGGGACACTTTTCTCCCTCATTTCTTTAAACATTAACATTATCAAGCTTTGTACCCAGCTAGGGGTGCAAGCAGGGGATAAAAGCCTTTATGCGTCAGTACTAACAGCAACTCATTAAATACCTGCAAACTAAGAGATGGCTATAATTCTGCATACAAAGTTTTCCAGGTGGAATATTAAATGCTTCCTTTTTTCCCCTCTTTTTTATCACAATGTCATGTTTTTTTCTAGGAAAGGCTACCTTAAGTATCACATATTTCTGGTAAGCTTGAAGTACTAATGGGATGAATTTTAAATTTTAAAAATGCACATGGACTATAAAAGACCTTTATTTTTACACAGTGCCTTTCCTGTTTATGGAAATGTTTGACAAACTCTTAGTTTTAAAAGATTCTGTTATTAATCAATTTAACATTAAATTTATTTAACTCCTTGCCAATATTATTCACCAGGAAAAAGCATCTAGTTCCTCTGCTAGAACTAAGCACAGCCTTAAAAACAACAGTAAGATACTTATGCCTGAAGGGTGCTAAATATGTTAGGGGAAACACAGGAACAATACTCTACTATAACTAGATGTTATTTCATGTTCAGTTATCAAACTGATACACTGAGTGTTCTCAGCAGATCTACATCTTGCTTCTTTTGTTATAACTCTTAATTTCATAACAGGCGTATCTACTCAGAATGGAACTGAAGAGAGAAAGAACAGTAGTTGCAAAACTTGGTTATAATAAACAAAAACAAAGAATATTGTAATGGATATCCTTCATCTTTAGAAACAAGCTTATTCAGCAAGAAAATACTATGCAAATTCTAACATTTTTTGTTAAACATTCTACATTCATCACCACCAAAGTGATTGCTTAGATGTAGGTAGTGCTGAAAGAAATAGTACTGAACTCTAATGAAAAGGTGTTATCAAAGGGGTATAACATGTAATGATATTCACACACAGAGAGTCATGGCTGAAGCTGTTTCTGTCATTCACCTTGCTTAATTGTATTTCCATAAGGAAGTCTGGGTTTCTTCCTCTTCCCCCACATGCTGTATTCCGTCCATGCCTTGTTGGTGTATGAGAAGGAGAACTATGGGGACTTCTGGGGAAATAAAAAGGAAAAATACACTTTTGCAGATTAAAGTTATCTCACAGCTAATCTAAAACTAGATGCACTGGATGAAACCTATTACTATTTTAATGATATTCAAAAAGATCATCAAAATGATGTTACTGTTCACCAAATAATTTTTGTTCAAGTAATGCACAACTATGCAGAATGCTAGGGGTATGTATCCCCCCAATTAACACTGATAAAACACTTCCTTAATTTTGTCTGTAATAATTTCACTCTTTAGCTTACATGACATCCTGTAAATCTGATTCTTATGCTCCTTAAGTCCTGATCTCTTTAGGAAAATTTGACTACTAATATTACCTTAAAACAAAATCCATCACTCCCATCCTCCCCCAAAAAATCAGCAAAATCAAACACAGCTTGTCTAGGTTAAGACACAGGAAAAGTACATTCTGACGTGTGGAATTAAACTGAATAAGATTTAGATGATCTCTAAGATGCTTTCTATAACCTAAACCATTCTAAGATTGATTTCTTGTGAGAAGAGCACCCAGAAGCAAGCAAGGGAGACTTGACATTGAACAGTAACATTACTCCAAATCAAAAGAAAGTTAAGTATTTCTAAATTTTCTAATCCACATAATTAGATCAAGCACTTACATGAAACTTTTAGCTGGAGAAGTTGGTGGTGCAGTCCCAAAATCCCTTCCACCATAAAGATGCCAAATAAGAGATATTTCCTTTACAACATAGCGTACCAGAGGAACGGGAAAATGAAGGGGAGCTTTGCTTGTATCTGTTTTTTTAATAGGCTGGCTGAAATGATTTTCCTTAATGATAATTGCATCATCAACCATTATTTTTATAACCGGCTCTTCCTCTTTGTCCTAATTTAAAAAAAAAAGCATATAGCATTGAGGTGAAATCTGCTTTCTTTATTGAGATGTCTAATTATTTCCTATGAAAAGGAAAACAATTCTGTATCATCTTCTAAAGCTTATACAGCACAATTGGTTTAGAAATGTTTCTTATAAAGCAAAGACAAAAGCATATGAAAATGAAGTAGAAGCTGAGAAGTAGTTAAAAGCAACAACAAAAAAAAACCCCAAACCAAAATAAAAACCTTCCCCACCCAAACTATAAACAAAACAAAATACTAGTTGAAAGCAAACAGAAAACCACAGAAGAGCCCCGTCTACCCTATTAGCACTTTTGGAAACATACAAACTCAACTATAACTGAGAAAATACAGCTTCTGCATTTTCAGGTATGAGGGACCCAGAACTACTTCTATCTATTAAGAAGAGTACCACCACAGATACTATGAACATGAACACAATGTAGACAAACACTGATGTGAAGTGACACACGAGCTTTTCTCTGAGGTTTGGCAAGGATCTTAGGACCTTAGAAACACAGAGAGCTCATATTATGAGAGAAATGAACATAAGATTAGAAGACGTGCAAATATGGTGTTTTGATAAATGCTGGTTTTTGCTTAACGTATTTTTTCCCTAACTATGCCATTATTGTAAGCCAAAATGGCAATGATTAAACATGACTAAAATGTAGGAAAACTGCCAATACAGTTTAATGCAACATTCAGATCAGAGAACACTTACATAGTGCTGAGATATAGAAAAATCATATCTATTTGAAAACACTTGCACTCATTCCTAACAGTAACAATGCATGAATTCCTTTCAAACAGAAAAATTATTTTGCTGCTACTCTGTCACTAATGAAAACATCCCTAAGCAATCACAGAAGTCTATGAAATCTAATTTGTCCAGGTTTCACATAGGCTTTTCTCTAATTCAGTTTATATATGGACTGTTTTTTAGTAATTTTCAAAGGATCTTACAGCAACAGCAACTTTAGGTGCAAAAAGAATGCAGAAATCATCACTTTCTGCAGGAACATCTCCCATGGCCTCATTTATCAGGTGATGAGTAAATGAAGCGTAAGTGGGACTTGGCTCTTGTGAGACATTTCCACTTTCATCTGGAAACAGGAAGAGATCTGAGCAAGATGGTTCCTGAGTTTGAGATCTGTCATCCAAAACTCCTGGGAGTTGAAGAAGGGTGGAGAAAAAAAACATGTTTCAGTGGAAAATTCCTTACAAAATATGAAAATTAAGTAAGAGTTAACTAATGTTTGTTACTTCAATTATATCAAGGAAATGTGATTCTTATATTCTGAATCAATTCCTAGAATAATAAATGAAATACAATTCTCAAGTTTCTCATTCTGGTAGTAAGACCACAACATCAAACACTTTCAGTACTACACTGACTGCTCACCTTCCATCACAGAAGAGCAGACATCATGGAAATAGTAATGGAGTAGAAATCTATTTGCAGTACAAAATCCTTATCAAATTGAAACCTGAATTACACTCTAGCCATGACACAAAAGCCATAATCCTGCGATAAAATCAACTCTCTTGTTCTTTCTGCTAAATGAAAAAATTATTTACAGCTAAAAATTCTTCTGTGACTTGGAGTGGCTCTGTACTATCTTCCGGGACTACCCTCATACACAGAAGAGAGGTCTTTGATTCCTTCACACCTCTATGACATGTAAACTTACCCCCACACTAACTTAACACTCCTACAGAATTTGGGGTCTCAACAAGAGTCCCACAGAGTTAGATTTCTTCCCTGCTGCTTTCAGTACCTGAGTAATGTGTATTTGACTAGAATGCCAAAGTACTTCTGCGTTACTGTTACTTAAAGCAAGAATCTGTTCCACAGTTTGAAGGCTTCAGACATCCTAAGTACATGTTCCCATTCTTATTGCAGCATCTCTACATACACAAAACATTTCAATGCCTCTTTCTTTCCAAAACAGTTGTACTCTATATGTAGTTAGGCCTTCAGAGGATTCTTACCATTAGACTCTTGCTTCATGGCAGAAGCAGTCTGTTGAGTCTCAATTTCTTCCATTGCATCACTCATCAAGTCCTGTAAAATCTGCTGCTCCGATTCAGCGAGGCCTGGTCCGTGGGAAGACGGCTGGCTAAAGGTTTCTACCTGTAGGAGAGGAACTATACATAGTTACATCTCAAAGACAACAAATGTCAAAAAAGACTTTGCTAGAACAGCTTGATTCACAGCTCTTAAACTGTGAGAAAAAACACCTTAACTTGTTAAATAGTCAAGTGATCTGAAACACCAAGCTAGATGTTTATAAAGTACGTTAGAACATGATGGTTCAGGGTATTTAGATCATCAGAGTACTTGGACAGCTCATGTATGTCCTGGAATGTTCTTCTTTAGATAATAATAAAGTACAAGAGGTAAACAGCACAAAATATTTTAAAATATCTAGTGACCAAAGCAGGAAAAAAAATATATTATTTTAACTCTGAAATACATTTTAAATTAGATACAATCGGATACTCTCTTTGCAGGAAATCTCATATTATTTGTAAATAGAGTGGGGATTAAAATTCAAATATATTACCAAGAAGAAGAAAGTTAAGCAGAAAGTTACTATCATTTTGCCATTCTGTACCTTCATTTTTGGCTTGCTAACTCCACGTTTAACTTCTGTCTTAGCGGGCGGATGTAAATCACCATAACTTGCAATATATTGTATGAGATTCATTAGTGCAGCACATGAATCAGAGCAGGTACGAATATGGATTACATCACTGGAACAGTGCAGCTCAAAACGTGGTTTAGTCTAGAGAGCAACAATGAAAAGACAAGAATACACTTCAAATTATCCTAAAGTTTCATAAATATAGCACATACAGAGATGTTTTTAAATTATTTTACTTAACTAGTCAGAAAAGGAGTTAAAGGACAGGTAAACTGAAAAACCTTCCTTGATTAAGTATAATAAAGTATTTTTCAAATCACAATCTCTCATGGAGATTTTACATTTTCTTTTGTTTGTGATGAAATACTTACTCTTTCTCCATCAGAATCAGATTTTACTGCTGTAATGGTGAGTTCCAGCAGTCCCATATCCATAACACGAACATAATCTGAAATTACGATAATTTTTAAAAATATCAAGACAATAACAAGCACAATATACCTCTAGTTATAAAACCATTAAAACCAGCATGAACTGTAAAGGAATAAAAGTTTTATTAAAAAAGATATCTCTGCATTTCCTTCTTTTATGAGAATTACTCTCAGAGTTCAAGTTTCAGCTACTCAAATCAAGAACTTGAATCTTTTCAATCCAATATATCACTCCCACTGCCACCATCTGTGTGCAATGTAATCTTTTAAGATATTTACTTTCATCCCATCTGTGTGAGTTAGAGAAACCAAGACACACAGAAGTTGAATGACTAAACATTCTATCAGTTTTTTAGTTGAAGTGAGAGAACACATGTTCATATTGTATTCATCTTTCAGTGCCATGAATAACTTATTTGCCCTCTTTTCTTGTTTAAACAAAACAGGCATATCTTTACTGTTTCCCTTACTAGAGATCTCTTACTTTAGCTAAATACACACATTTATGGCCACGGGGTTTCATTATTTCTCCAATTCATTTGCTGAATATTGATTCAAGTTCCTCAGTCCTTAAAGGCTCTTACTATTTGAATGAGATAAACCCAGTGGTTATGGCAATATAAAGGTGCCAGATAGCACCTTTCAACTATTCAGAATATGTATCGCATGAGATGTCTTTTCTGTGAAAATTGTTCTGTGAAACTCCAGATTTTTTTAAATATGCTTTTTCTAATACCCATTATTAAACTGTAACAAGATACTAGAGGAATTGCAAGATGCTCTTCTCTGGCATACTTCTGGATCCACAAATCCAAACCAGAGCACTCAGATTTTTATCAATGCTGCGCTATTATCTCATAATAAACTTGCTGCTCCTTCTCTACTCAGACCTCTTCTTCAATAACCTTTATATATGCTGAATACACCTGTAATTTTGCTTCATTAGGCTCTGCAATTGATTAGTCACATCTAAAGCATCCTTACCTCTATGGAGATTCACCATAACAGTGTTGCACTTGTCAGACAAATGTAAAGCAGCTTCATCTAAAATTATCCTAAAAGACAAAAACAAGATGAAATTAAAATGCTAGAGAAATGTTGTACAATTAGTCAGTCACAAGAAATTAGTACATAAAAAAATGTATTAAAACAAATATAACTATCATCTGGCATCTTAAATCCAAACTCTTCACTTTAACCTTTCCATAATTTCCAAATCCACTGGCAACTGACCACTAAGATACTTTCCCCATCGCCAATTATATATATTTTTACTTTTCCATTTATATATTTGATCCTTCCTAGAATAAGAAATAATGCCTTAACCTGCACAGGCCGAACAGAATGAGTATTCAACTAAAGTTGCAAGTGAAATTATTATAAGTTACAGGTATGTTCATTAGTCACTAAATATTCAATTATTTAATATACTGTCTCCAAGTAACAAATCATAAGGAATCTTAAGGTTTTACTAATTCAGAAAATGGATATAACTTTATTTCAGGCCATTTCAACCTCATTAAAAATGCAGAATTGTTCATTGTTAAAGCAAGCAATCCAACTAAAAAAATATAAATAAACGAAATTATTTAACCTAATAAAACAGAAAGATTAAACATGAGCAAGGTGTATTTCAAAAGATGGAAACCAGTGTGATCATTTACACAACACAAATACTTCTGAGGTCAAAAAAGCAGACAGGCATTACAAGTTTTACAGGAACTTACATGATTCACAGTCACTTAAATCATACCTGAGAGTAGAAGAGGATTTATCTACTGCAACACTGCTGGAAATGCTGAAAGTTTCAACAGTAAGTAGAGATCTGAATGGCAAAAACAAGGGCCTAATAACAAATAGGAAAAACAAATTAATACTCTGTTCCTATTCAGAAGCTTACTCAAAGCCTTACAGACCACCGAACTCCATCTAACCAGACCTAGGCAAGTCATATTCTACTTTAAATTGCTCCCAGTTTAAGAAATTCCTGTTAAGTACTTTTTCCAAACGAGCCTAAATAAGTATTCTTTACAGTATGCAAACTCACACATTTGTGAAGAATAAGTATATAGCCACAGTGCCAAGTGACACACTTGCATTCTACTTACCTGTAATCAAGAGCGCAACTCCACAGGTGTACATGAAAAGTTGTAATTGTAGCTGGAGGATTATATCCCAGAACAGGCTCATCAGAAATATTCAAAAAATATAAAATCTAAAAATCACAAACATATTAATACTTCAATATCTGATAAATTAATAAAAAACTATACATCACAAAAGATAAAATCTGTAACAGGTATAACAATTAAATGTTAGATTAAAAGAAAGAAAAGGCGTGAACAGTCTCAGATATTTGAAGATGCTTACTCAATATCTTTATAGAGAGAAGTGTAAACAAGGCAAAAAAATACATAAAAACTGCAGCTTCAAAGGTATGGAAAGGACAAATCCACAGACACTGAAGTGGCTCCTTGTACAAAGCCTCACAATGCATTTTTAAAACATTGCCCAAATGCAGTCTCACTCATCCTTCTTTGTAGCTGTTATTACAGTGTTTGTATTTTCCTTGCTCTCTATCTGAAAAGTTAATTTTTTTTGTAATACTGTACATTGTTCAAATTATCTTCAAGTTTTTCTTGGGGGTTGGGGTGGGAAATATGCTCAGAACCATGCACAGATTCATTGTATAAACAGTTTTTTCATGTATTAACACATAAAACTAACTCCTGTCCTCCTCTATAACAACTGTGATAGTTCCCTCTCAAAAATGTTACTCTATAAGAGTTCTTAAAATATTCCATGCCTAGGGCATACCATCACTGCTAGTCTCTTGATTTTTTTCTTCTAACTACCTCTTTGGACAGTTTTTTATTTGACCTCTCCCCTCCAAAAAAGACTGCTCATGATGCACTTGGGAATACTACTTGAGAAAAACTTCATAGAGCAAAGAAGCAACACGGTGTAAAGCAGGCTACACAAACCCACAGGAATATTATGCTGAGGAGAAAGTAACGACACAGCAGAGTCCAAGCCCCCATTTCAGCTCCACACAGTAACAAAGCACGTAAAAATCAACATATTGTACAGCCTGGAGGATAAACAGAAGACTGAATGTCAAGGGTTACTATCTAGTCCAGTATGGTGCAAGTACATGCAACCACACTGCTCCTGTGCTAATGGCATGTCTTGCCTTGTGTGTTCACACACAGATCAAGGGGCTCCAGCCCTGTCTGCTATGCTGCACCTCTGCATCCACACCTGTGAGTACAACCCTTCTCATTCACAAGTGTTTCTGTAAACTGCTCGTCACTGCCTTCCTGAAATCCTCTTCTCCAGTACTGCTTTTTCAGCAATACAAAACAGGAAATGTACAAGTGAGAAATGAGACTAGAGGGATAAAGTGAGCAGAAGGGAAAAATACAGAAATGCTTTCAGTACTGCAAGTAACAGGCTTGCTTGTTTTGAGGGTGTTTTTAAACATGATGATTATTCACATACTTAAATAGTATTGCACTAGTGAGATTTTTCACCTGAATTTTAAATAAAACCCAAAACCCAAACCCCAAAAGAACAAAGTAAACCCCCCAGGGCAACCCTGACATGTTATAAGCGATAGCTAGGATCATGAGAGGAATTGTGCCAAGTGATTTCACATGAAATAATCTAAAAGTAAGACTATCATCTGTCAATGGTCTCAATGAGAGACAACAGAGTAACACTTTCAAGAGCAGAGTATAATAAGGCACAGCCTAACATCAAGATTTTCAATCAAGATTTAGTTTGATAGTTAAAGCAATGAGACTGAAATTGAAGATGTAGTTGAGAAAACTGTGGCAACCTGACCTGTTCGTGCCAGCTTAAACCCGAAGGCAGCACTCGGTGCTGAAGGGTGGCTCCTCGTAGTCCAACAGCAACCAGGAATTCCTGCACAACAAAGCTGCATGACTTATCTTACACGAAACACATGCAACTATTTCACATCTAGATTATGAAACAGTGTCATCCTTCTGCTCCCAAAAATCTCTAGGTGTGTAGAAAAACCCTGCTTCCCAATACAGTAAACCATGGAAAATACAGTATCGTATTTTATGCAACAGGATAGTTTAGAAACAGCAGCTTTGTGGTGGTGGTAGAAAGGAAGGCTGCCTGTACATTCACTCTGGGATTCACCAGAAATTACCAGAGGACCAACTGAATGTAGTTCACATGTGAGACAACTGTACCCCCATAACATTTTGGTTGTCTGCAGAATCCTTCTTTAGACAACTCCACCAATCTGTCACCACTACGCCAGCTAAGAGGTCATCTTCCAGCCACACTAATGAACGCTACTGTCATTTGCCAGTGCTATTCCAAATAGGTAAGCAAAGGCTGCCTATTAGATGACACTGCTACTTAAATGCAGTGTAACTCTGTATTTGTTCTTGCCTGTTTTGACACCAGAGAAACTCAACAAGAAACAGACAAAAAAGGTCAACTGTCCAAAAAAAATGCATTCAATGAAGAAATAGTGTCATCAACAAAGTGAAGAATTGGAAGAATTAGTAAATTAAGATGCTATTTACATTTTATAATCCACCCAAAAGATTCTAACAGAAAATCATAGTTTGAAAATAATGTGTCAGAACTATGTGGTTTCTTCATCTATAACCCTTCTAACACTCCATGTCTAGATGCTTCCATATAAACTGAGATAACTCAAATAACTTACAAAAGTACAAATAACACAAACCTTTGTATTGCTCTCTATTTTATCTGACTGGATTTTGACTGCAACAGTCAGCATACTTGGACTATCCACTCCTACACCATCCGAAGTAGTCCTGCTAAGACCATCTTCCTCAGAAAAACAAATAGTAGGCTCTAACCAATGGGGACGTATTGTGCTGGGCAGTCGAACTTCAGAGGAAGGGACGACTCCATCTACCAAACCTGCAAAGCGATTTTGGAATGAATTACCAAAGCTGTTACTGATGAAGTGCTAAGGAAAATCCTTGTTATACTTAATGCCTACGAAATTATTTTATCTATTGAAGTTAGTCATGCACACTGACAACCAAAAACTGTGAAAGGAAGGTTATGGGTGATCCAGTATTTAAAACCAGGATTCTAGCTATAATCTTCAAGGTGACTATTAGGGATTGAGTTTTTTATTTGCCCAACGAAATGGCAAAGTTGAAATAAATGACCAAAATCTCCCACAGGTTACATGAAGAGATAGGAACATGTATCTCCTCTTCATTTTATGAGATAGTGCCAGGCTAACTTCTAAACACACAATAACTGAAACATGAAACATTCACAGGCATCTGAGGGAGAAACCTTAAAAGGTTTCACTATATGAAGGTTTACCAGACATACACAAACTATACAGTCAAAGTTCTTCACCTGTGGACTACAACTACCTGTTCAGGAAAGACATGGCACCCACAGATAGCCTGTTGCTTTTTTAATTAAATAACCAATAACATGTAGGAAGTGTGTATTTTCATAGTGAAGAATAGACTGTACAGCTAATTTGCCAGAGGATCACAATATCTTTAAAGACCAGCAATTGTCAAGGAAAGTTGGAGCTCAACTATAACTAAATACAGTTATCATGAAGTTGCATTACTGTAGCATTTAGAAACATTAGCCATAAATTATATCCATTGTGCCCAATGATACACTAAGAGAAAAAAGAAAAAAAAAATAAAGCCTTTTCCCTAAAAGACTTCAAGCTTATTTAATTGCAAATTTAGTCCCAAAGCCACCTCAATCTCACCCTTACCTTGATGATATAAATTGAGGCTGCTAGAATGGAGACAAACGTAGTGTCTGTCCTCAAAGCCTTCGTATTTAGTCACGCTGAAAAGGGAACCACTGTTGAACTCAAACCAAAATTCACCATATTTTCCTTCCAGTGTATTTCCATCATCCTGCTGAAAGAGGAATAGAAATTATAAACTTATTGTTTGCTGGCAGTTTGCTGCATTTAGACAGACTAAACCAACACAACACTTGCTACCAATACCCGTTTTCCTGCTTGCATTTCAGTTATTCTCATGTGAAGCAAATAAATAATTTACAAAATATTCTGTTGCATTATTGCCTAGTTATAATAGCATAAAGATTACAGAATTACTTCTAAAAACACTAGCTCCTTCCAGATAAGTACACAGAGCATGAAGGAGATTCATGGCCAAAACAACAAACAACTTGTTCCATCCCCAGTGCCTCACCTTTATATCTGTGAATATTGACACTAATCCATGTGTCACATTTAGCAGAACAGACAGAAAGCTTTGTGAGTTCTTATTCTGCGAGTCAAGCTTTTTCCTTCTGCGTGAACGATAGTTTGGATCAACAGTGGAATAATACTGTAGTGTTTCTTCCTCAGATCCACTTTCATCATCTAATAGATAAAATGAAGAACAACTTATTTTCTAGCTAGTACAGATATTATGCCAATAACTCACTGTTTCTCCATTGGAATGCAATTCAATTTCACACTTATTTTACTCAATTAAACAGTAATGTACCTTTCTTTTTTTCTTGGTTTGAGTTTTCTCATAAGTTTACAAAATCTTTCCACTAACAGCTTAATCACTTCAGCAAATCATGCTTCTAAAGCACAATAATTCTAGATGATTTATTAAGTGCATTACCATAATGAACCGCAGATTTAAATTGACTAAAGCTGTCTTTACTGAAAGTGTTGATGAGCTGGCTGGCCACAGATAGTCCAACACCGTAAGAAAGGTTTTCAAATGTTTCTACAGGAGATGGAGCTGTAGGTTCCCACAGCAATAAATCATTGCTGATCCTAGAAAGAAATACATTACTGTTACACAAAATATATGACTATATTCCCACTTTGTATTAAGTCAGTCAAGCATAATTCCTTTCCAGACTTTATATAACAGATTACAGATTCCATAAACAAGATAGAGAAAATAAAGTTCAAGAGCACAAGATTGAACAATATATTCATGAGTAAAAGCAATAAATAATGGAAGTAATTTTTATTCTGTAATTATGGTATGCACATATCAAAGTCTAAAGCGACAGTGATACAAAAGCCTCTACAAGTAGGTATCTATTAGCTCAGTAGGTTGGAGGAGGAGTTGAGAAAACACTATTTTGATCACATCAATTTTCAACTAAGTTACAGAAAACAGTCATTCTTTTGATTTCAAGTGAGTGTATCTGTCAGGGTAAAGATGGATGTGACACTCGGTACAGAAGTATTCCAACAGATCATTCAATGGAAGGTTCTGCTTTGCCACTTTGGAAATGAAAATACTCTGGAAGTAAAGTAATACTAATACTAATATCAGAGACTAAAGTAGATCAGAATCTCTCTTGCATATTGCACAGCACAGTACCAATCTAGTAATATTTTGTTGGTTTTCAGACAGAAAGCTAACAAAAATAAATGGTGAACAGCCATCTGTAAGTTGGGTTCACTTTTTCTACATTTTGGTAAACTTTTGTGAGGCTTACAAAACAGGGTTAGGGTTTTTTCCCCGACTGCCTTGCAAACTCTACAATTTTAGACAGAAAGAATAAGATCGAGCACAACGGTTTTTAAAGTATAATGATCTGTTTAAAGAAGAACTCAGAAAGATTCAAGCAAAATGAAATATTGCACAGACATCTGAACAAAGTATTCACTGTAAGCCAAAAATTATTTAGCTTTACCCTTTGTTCACAAAATCTGCCAAAAACTTTTTAGCAGGCAGCTGCCACGGCACCAATCAGATGCATAACACAATGGTGTCATACTAACTTGGAAAAATATTTACGTAACACTTAATGTTTTTAAATAAACTATACAAATGAGTTCCTGCTATACCTGCTCAGATAATTGTTTTTATCAACAGTGAACACAGAACTGAGAGTACAGGTCATGATAACCAAGCAAAACAATTACACTTGCCTATTGTAAAGTTTTTCATAAAAGCTTTTGTTTGGTAATGTTAAGTGAATGTTTGGTAACATGAGTTCCAGCACATAATGAGAATTGCTGATTGTTTTATCCTGAAACTCAGTCATTTCAACTACATCTCCTGGCATCACCATCTGAAAGAAAGACAAAAAAAAAATTCTTAAGTATAAAAAAAAAAAAGCAAACCCAAAACAAAACCAAAAGTGGAAGCCAAAAGTTGCACATAAAGTAGTGAGAATGTATTCATTTTGTCTACCGTAAGCACAAAGCAATAACAAAATTTTATAGTACCTCTTCATTTTCAAACATGACCCTACGAGAAGAAAAAGGAGAAGGCTCTGGTCTTCTAATATCACACACATCCTTCAAAGAATGAGACCCTCCTTCTTCTTCCTCTTGAAAGTTATTATCACCTTCTTCCTCCTCAGCTGCTATCCTTTCCAGAATAGAGTGCACAGCCAGAGGGTTTATTTTCAATACAATCCTGACATTGGAGAAGTTATGCAGAATAAGCCATTAGAGATGCTTAAAATGTTTATACTTATGCTCTGTCACCTGTCCCCTAGTTCTACTGGCTTGCCATTAAATACACAGAGACTAAATAGCTCAAAAGTCCGGGGACTTTTTTTTCAGATAATAACATATTTTATTACACAAAGCAATACTATTAAGAAAAAAACCTAACTTATACACACAAAGGGGCATGGAAAAGGTACCATCAGGTGAAAGAAAATTTTAAGTGTCTGCTTTTTTCAACTCCATCAGATGACCATATAGGTGACCTAAGAAGAACACAGTACACTCCCAAAATAATGCTTGTTTCACTAGACCATTAACAGCTATTAAAAAATGCTCTACTGCATGGTGCAACATATTACATGTAAACACTGTTATAGAAAAATTTGTTTGTGCCATTATAAAAGAAAAAAGTCCATAAAAACTTGCTGTCAGAAAGCCACTAAATTTGTGGCCAAAAATGTACATAGCAAATGCTGTAGCAAATCTAAAATTGCCTCTTTAAACATCTTATTACATGCTTCAGCTGCCAGGTTCTTCTCTTCAGGAAGTCTGAAGTACTGTATTGCCTTGCATGTGATATAAGCTGCAATAATTCAGTCACAATAAAATTATTCTTACTATTGTTATGGCTTATATTAATATTTTGAGGCAAAACAGCTAAGATGGGTTGTTTGTTATTCAGTCATGAATGTCAGAGAAAAGGTAGAGTAACAAGCAAAATGGGAGAAAGTTTAAATTCTCTAGTCATTTATCTAACTTTCACTGAAATTTACTCAAGTGACTGCAGAAGCCATTATACATTAAAAAATATTGCATTATTATAAACGTAGAAGTTTCAGGGGGGTTTTTAATAAATTCTTGAGGTCTTTTCAATAGTTACATGCTCTTTCTTTGCAAATTATTTTCAAGCATTTACCACACAGGCATTCTGGATTAAAATTAGAAAAACAACAATGCTTCATAAAAATCTAATTAATCCACATTAAAAAAATGAAACTTTATTTTACCGAGGCCAGTCAAAATTGTCTGATGATGATGTTATATCTCCATCTGTGCCACCAGACACCTGAAAAAATTTTACTGGTGTTTCTGCATTATCTTCTTCAAATGAACCTGAATAGAAAGAGATTTTTTTAGAAATTAAGAGGAATGAGGAATGACAGCTGCTAACTTCACGTTAGCCACTCCTCAGGTTAGAGTCTAATAAGACTAACTTGTCAATGTTACTTACTAAGCTACTTAGGCAAATTTTGTCATTTCTTCATCCAAAAAATTAACTTTTAGAAACAAAAATTATTTTACATTACTTTATAGCTAGCAGTAGTTAGAATGCATAGATATCTGCATTTACATTTATAACAACACTATATTTTGTCACAGCCTTGATTAAGTACACAAAATGAGACATCAGCATAGAAAGCTGCAAATATAAAGTAGTCTCATTGATTTATTGCTTTGAAAGATATTAGGGGCATGAAATTAATTATTAAAGTTTTTCAGTGATAGTTATTTAGGGAATCAATCTCAGAATCGCAGCACTATTAGGGTTGGAAAGGACCTCTGCACATGATCTAGTCCAACCCCTCTGCCAAGGCAGGGTCACCTAGGGCAGGTCACATAGGAACATATCCAAGGTGGGTTTGGGATGCCTCCAGAGAGGCAGACCCCACGACCTCCCTGGGCAGCCTGTGCCAGTGCTCAGCCACCCTCAATGTAAAGAAGTTTGTCTTCATGTTAACATGAAAATTCTTGGTGTTTTAATTCATGGCCATTGCTCCTCATCCTGTTGCTGGGCACCACTGAAAAGAGCCTGTCACAATCCTCTTGCTACCTGTCTTTGAGATCCTTATATATTTATGAGATCCCCTCTCAGCCTTCTCTTCTCCAGACTAAACAGACCCAGCCTCCCGCAGCCTCTCGTTATATGAAAGATGCTCCAAGACCCCTCATTGTCTTTGTGGCCTCTCCAGTAGCTCTGTGTCTGTCTTGTACTGAGGAGGCCAGAGCCGGACACAGCACTCCAGATGTGGCCTCACTAGGACCAAGCAGAGGGGAAGGATCACCTCCCTTGGCCTGCTGGCCACGCTCTTCCTGATGCACCCCAGGAGACCACTGGGCCCCCCTGGCCTCAAGGGCACTGCCAGCTCATAGTCAGCTTGTCACCCACCAATCCTCTGAGGTCCTGCTCTGCAGAGCTGCTCTCTGCTACGTCCCCCCCACCTGTGCTGAGACTTGGTGTTCCTCCACCCCACGTACAGCGCCCTACACTTGATCTTGTTGAACCTCATTAGGTTCCTCCCCACCCAACTTTCCAGCCTATCAAGGTCCCATTGAAAGGCATCACAGCCTTCAGGTTTATCAGCCATTCCTCCCAGTTTCGTACCACCAGCAAACTTGCTGAGGATGCATTCTATCCCTTGGTCCAGGAAGGGATACTTCACTTCTATACTAGACTTCTAACCTGCATAGCTGTAGTAACGCCCTACAAAACTAAAAAACTTACTCTGGGATAGAGATCACAGAGATACATGAAACTGAAACAAACCCACGAATGCAATGACCTATGTACATTATCTCCTAGTAGTATTGTTTTGACTTATGTTGGTATTTAGGACAGAACACAAAACTACAGAAGAGATATCTACTCCAAAATTCAGGTGGAAAGACATTCCCTGTGTTGCTCCATATGAGAGGACCTTTTTCTCAACTACATAGTACCTGGGAAAATAAAAAAGGACTTTTGAATATAATATTAACATTCTTACCAGTTAGCTCTTTAAAGGTAAGCTCTAATTTAACTTGTTCTGGAGTTGACCCTCCTATAAATTCAGTTTTAAATTCCATATCTGTAAATTCAAGATGAAGAATCTCCTTCTGAAGTGATTTCTTAAACCATGGTCCCCTTTCCTGATCTGACCGTAGATCAGGTATTGGGAAGCGAACAGAGAGATTTAATGCTGGGGCAGTGACTTGAACTGAAACTCTACAGTTTGCAGGAGTATGTGAATCATCCAGAAAAACTTCAGTAAATGCTTTATGCTAAAAAAAAAAGACAAACAACAAAAAATACAAACGAAAGTGAATGAAAAAAATATCTAAATTGGAGAAAACAGCATTAAACTGACTACGGGGAAAACTTTTGATGATGTAATATCTAAACATGAAAAAGATTATTTATACATCACAGAAAAAGACACATTAAGACCAACTGCTATTGCTCTTAGGATATTCTTCTATTATTGGTGCCATAAAGATTCTACTTAGAAGTATTTACAGAGATTAGCAATCTTTCAAAAAACAGCTGTTTTTACAATTTTATTTTCCTCTTAAATTAGATAGTGAGAGTACCAAACAATACTCAGCTGCAGTTAGGAAACACCATATTTCAGACACTATTTTAAAAATTGCTGTTGTTAAAAAAGTAGGAATTATTATCACGCGTATTCATCCCTTTTAGGAAGTCATGGTGTCTAACTCCTGTCACTTTCATGTCCTTCAAATGCTCCCCTTTTTGCTGATCATTGAAAAGAATCAAAACAACATGCAAAACAATTATATTTATAGAAATGAGAGATGTCTTTTTTTTTTAAATAAGGATTCTCCTTAATAGTTTTGAAGGCTGATTTTTATGTAATCAGTCAATGCAGCAATAAAAGTACATAGTGCTGTGCAGAAAATTGGTTTATTGCATTATTCATTCCTGAAGTACTTTAAGAAAAGTCTTCAAGTTTAATGCTATTGTGACAACCCAAACTAAGACAAATAAGCCTCAACTTCTTCTTTCTGTTGGTCCCAAATCACTAAAATACAACGCATATGCTCCCCATTCTCTCTGTCACCTACTCCAAAAGCAGGTAATGCACAGCAGAGGCAACTGGGCTGATTGACAATTAAAGATTTCAACTTAAAAGTGGAACTGTTAGCAAGAGCTTATATCA
The DNA here is from genome assembly GCA_013400915.1 of Pardalotus punctatus. NCBI lineage: Eukaryota > Metazoa > Chordata > Aves > Passeriformes > Pardalotidae > Pardalotus > Pardalotus punctatus. The sequence goes on along the minus strand of VZTX01000282.1, from coordinate 51,488 downwards.
GCTGCTGGAGAGTATGATAGGACAGAGTAGGGATGAGAAGTCAGTCAAAATTCCTCTTTTTTGCCCAGTTCTCCTTGCTTCAAGCAGCTGAGAATTTATGCAGTTTGTGAAGCATCTACCACTGTCTTTAGGTCTGTTATCAAGCACACAATCACTGAATGTAAAATGAGACCATCAGATGGCTACAGTTCTGTGTCAGAAGCTGGGAAAGAAACAAACCCCAATCAACCAACCAAACAAAAAAAAAACCTCTCACACTAAAAAAAAAATCAGCCACCACAAAACAATCAGAACTAGCAATCTCAGGCTTATTTTCCCCCTACATTCCCCCTGCAAAAAAACCCAGCAAGTTTATTAATCAATTTCATTTTAAACTTACCAGACTTATGTGCTTATTGTAAGAAGCATACATGTGAGATGCCATCATCTCCACTGTAGTTAGTTTCTGGGGTTGAAGTAAGGAATTTAATCTGTCTACAATACTAATATCCAGCTCACAAAACACTGGACTTAACTTTATTTGTAACTCCGCTTTCTGTGGAACAGAACTGAGTCTCCCTTGACTACCCAAAAAAGAAAGAGGAAAAAAAAATAAAATCTTCAGTGCAACACAGTGAAACAAATTATAATAAATAGCAGTTAAGAACTCTGTTTTACAGTCAGTTTTCAAAATGAACCAAATTAGACAAAGGTTATCACAGAGAAAGTTGGTCTTTTGAATCTCCCTCCTTACCTGAGGTCCTCTATTATCTAAATGCTTATAATGCAGCTGAAGGCATGGCATAGAATGAGAATCATTTCTTTCTTCAGAATGAAATGTCAGCAGCTTCAGGAAAAAAAAAAAAGTTAAAAATGCTTAATAAATAAGAAGGAAAAGGTTGCCACAGGAAAATATATTTATGACATTTTACCTAGGACAGGTAATCCCACACTGAACACAGCCCCAGCTCAACTGTTTACTCAATCAACATATTCAGCTACGTTGTTGGATGTCTCTGACCATTAAAAGAGCTGGAAGAATAATCACCACCCCAAGAAACCTTTGCATTGCTCAACTCCATTGGTTAGTTTTTGGAAAACATTTACTCTAATGCCTAAACCATGTTAAGCAGATTTAAAAGAGAAGTAACTAAAGAAGTTTGGCTATTTGGTGCTGTTCCTGTCAGGTATGACAGAGGTTGGGTTCACTACTTGAGCTCAGAAATAAAATTTAAATTTCATTTTAGAACTGTAACATATTTTAAAAACTAAAAAACATTATGAAACATTTGAATTACAAGTATTTTGAAATCTAGTATTCTCAGTTATACAATTAATGTTTCTTTTTTATGGAACTCCCTTTACTTTTTACATACCTCTGTATAGTGAGGCTGCATGGAATGAGAGTCAGTAGAAAAAAGGCATTCAAGGAACTCCATATCTCCAATGGATAAGTCAGTATTAAAACTTCGAGAGGCAGTCCTTTGTCTTTGCTCATAAGACACTTTGATGCCAGTACCTATAAACCTGAATTATTAAAATTATGAGTTATTAAAAGTAGCATAAAATAATAACAGTGCTCAAAAGTCAAGATTACAATATGCCAAAAAGGATCACAACAATCCTTTTAATAGCATTAAAAGCACCATAATTCCTCCAAATTATGAAAATATCTAATTATAACAGATTTAACAACAAAGACAATAGAGCTCATGTTACACATTCAGCAATGGTCAGCATTGAGAAATTTGCAAAGAACATTTTAGACACCTAACCTGAGGTGCAATTCACATAAAACTAACATCTATCTAAGATAAAGAAAAAGTCAGATGTCTCAAAAAGTTTAAGTTACATACATAAGGTAAGAAAACGTATATACACCCTTAAATATTTTACTTCATGCACTGTACTGGGATGGTAAAAACTTCTGCAAAAAAAGACTGTTGCCCGACTTTATTATCTTGTTCACACATAGGCTTTATCCCTACTGATATAATATTTCACACTAAGTAAAGCCCTAAGCTCCTTCAAGCAGTAATCACTATACTGGAATAAAAATAGTGCTGTAAAACACAGCTATTTCTAAAGAAATAATTTACTTAATGATTCTTGACTGTCTTGACTTCTTGTAGAAACTGTACCTAATTTAATTCATCTATTAAAAAGCTAGGTGATTTTAATGTTTATTCTCTTTTCTTCTTCTGTTTTAATTCAAAAAAAGAAAAGTCTTGGACAACAGATGTCAAAACTCAAGACTACTTTGAAATTAATAAAGAAGTCTAATGCAATTCAAATATTAAGTGATACAATTCTTATGGAAATAAACTTACTTTATTCAAATTTACTTAAAAGATATTTTTGTTAATTATATTTATTAATAAGCAAAGTTATACCTAAGGTGATCATGAGAACAAGCTTCTGCAAATACTTCTCGGAAGGACAGAAAATCTTCTGTTGAAAACTTAACTGGCTCAATCTTTTCTATTCGGGCAAAGAAATCCCGAGCCATTGGTGTCAATGGGTTAAGGTTCAGTGAACTTTCAGGTGGGGGTAAAGGGTCAATATGAAGTACAGACACTGAGAAAGTTCCAACTGCCAGTCTAAAAAGTAGCTCAGGTCTGGATTCATCCACAGAAACAGATCTGGATGGAATAGCTGAAATACAAAATTAAGTTCACGTAATTTTTCAGCAATAACACACTTATAAAATCATCTTACTTTTGACTTTAAATTCTTTTACCAAGTTGCTGCACAACAATTAACTTTCATAATTATCTAGGGAGAACTATCTATCTGTTGTTACTTACATGTCCTTCTTAAGGAAGTCTGGTGAACCATATTGGCTGTTAGGGAAGAACCTCTTGGAGGCTGTAATTCTTGTTTGTTACGATCAAGAAAATCACCCCAAGTTGGTTGCAACTAAAAAAAATATATATGACCTTAAATTTGCAAAGAGTTGTTAGATATTAGATCACACATAAATAATGAGGTAAATGAACGAAAAACTCCAACATGCATAAACAGTCAACAGCGTGCCATTTCATGGAGAATTAGTGCTCAACTTATCAACATAGATATGTTTTACTCTGGGGTACGCTTTTTAATCCCATGAGCATCTACACCCACATATTTTTAAAGTTAAAGTTGCACTCCCCATGAGCATAGACTGTCTTGTTCCTGTGTATAAAGTACAACTATTCTTCCTGGTTTTCATTAAAGAAAACATTAGGTACACAACAGATTTGGGAAAAGACAGTGGTAACAACTGCATAGTTTTTACGTTGTTTGAGGAAAAATATAATACAACAATTTTGTACTTTTCACTGTCATTGCACATGTAGTCTACATTACAAGAAAACCAGGTGGCAAACATGCAGCAATTAAAAAAAATAAATCATAAAGCATCCTATATAAATTTCAAGGCATTTAAAAACACATTTCCTAGCTTAGGAGCCAAAAAATGAGAATAATTCCAATACCATTTCCATAGCAGAAAAGGCATACTATCAGCCCGAAACATTTCAATCGTTCTAAAATTTTGCAATAGTTTCTGACATTATAAAGAATGCAGCAGTTATGCAACAGTTACAGACCAAGGTGTTAATTTGCACAAGATTTCAAATGCAGTTAATACAATACCACTGTAGTGCTCAGTGGAGATCCTGCTGGTGTAGTTGTGTATGTACTGGTTAAAGACAAGTCTAGATCCATGGTTGGAGGGTCTCCAAGAGGTGGAAGGGAAGAAAGGCTGTGAGACATGTCCATTTCAGCCATTGAGAAGAAAACTTCTTCCTCTAATAAGAACCACAAATTACAGTAAAGAGATATTTTCTAATAAAAAATAAACCCTTCCTTCTAACGAAAATGTACTCGTAAGTCCAGAAATCTAACTGCTAGACAGAAGAACCAGCTAAATATACCATTTACAGAAATTTCATGTTTTCTTGACATGAGACTAGTAGTGTCTATGGAGAGAGATTTAAATAAAAATCAAAAGGAAGAAACCTCACAAATATTAAAACAGTTAAATATCCCATTTTCATATTCAAGTTGGCGTAATTTCTATAAATACATATTCTCCTTTTGACAAGTCAAAGTTCATATTTTCACATTAAAAATAATCAGCTAAAAAGTATTCACATAAAAATATCAGATAAACAACTATTACTCTAGATGTAATTTCCTCAACCATGCATTTGAAAACATGTCACACAGTATGTGTTTTTAGCATGTTGCACATTAATATAAAACTGAACAGTTTTAATGAAATACTGAAACTAGTCTAGCCTGATATCTAAACTAATTTTTTTATGAACTTTACAATTATATATATAATATATATAATGGCATATAATTATGTCAAAGTTACTTTAATACAGAAGTTGGTAAGATTAAAAGATGAACAATCAATTTAAACAATCTTAACAACAGGTTATTTTGTTGTGTTGCATCATCTTTTATACTTGCCACGACTAGAAGGCGTTCTGGCACTCTCTGTCTCATAGAAGCTTTGTTCAGATGATGCTCCTGCAGATAAAGACTCTTTCCTTAAATAACGTTTCAACTCCATCTGAATCCGATATTCATCCTCCTGTTGCATTGGCCGGTTCTTCCTATCTTTATTTGACAATTCTATCCTGCTTAGACTCTCTGGATTCAAAAAAAGGACAGAAATCCTACTGTAATTTCCTTAGCAGTATCCCTAAGAAAATTCAAAAATTAATCTGAAAATTATTTGGTTTTGTATATATATGCATCTGTATTTATATACATGTCTGTTATATATCAGATGTGTATATTTGTGCATTTTGCTGGTTTGAAGGTTTTACTTGTTCAGAACAGGCTACTCTTTCTCCCTAGCATTCATTAATTTCAAGTCTGATGAAAATATTTCAAGGTTATATATGCAGTGTGTTGGCATATAATATGTATACATTTCTCAGTCAGCTTTCAGGACTAAGGCCACAATCTCTTAAAGGTTTTACTATTAAAGAATTATTAGACTTTCAGGTTTAAAGATGACACACATGGCAAACTGTACGTAATGGTTCTCTGGTTGTCCAAAAACAATGACCATGTCCAGTACAACAAGTACACCAGTATTAGAAGCACCTATCATCTACCCTAGCAAGTGCTGTTACATGTGACAGATGGGAGGAACAAACCAAAACACTCTCATACTTCTACTGCAGTAGTTGAAATACTGCTCTTAATTGTTCACAGATACAGACAAAAACTCAATTACTGTCTGTTCTGTATTTTCTGTGCCTGTCACTAAAACAGAGTTCCTCTTGTGAAATAGAAGCTACAAGAACCAGAATTGGTTTGGTCTCGTGATTTTGTCCACCTAGAATTTCCTTATCTTTTATACTATTATACAGTCATGCGCCAAGCCTTATTTGTCAGGGTTTTCTTTCATTACTAGATGCACAATTTGCAGGTGAAGACTATATTGCTCATAGTCCTAACTCACAGCAGCTACAAAACAATTTACTATATATCAGATAAAAACTCATAATAATGTACCAGCACAGTTTTTTTTTCAACTGAGGAAACTTTTTTGTCTTGTAGTTTATTTTTTTGTTTCCTGTAATACATACTTAACTTTTGCAAAATGTTCACTTGCCTGGTCCAGCAATAGCTGCTACCATGTCCAATAGAAGATGAACCTGCCTTGGTGACAGCAACAGATGTACAGAGTCTATTTGTCCATCTACATCCAACTAAAAAGTAAAAGAAATAACACTGTCAAGACTGCTCAAGGAATTTTTCATTACACAACTTCAATCAATTATTTTGATAGTAGATTTTTATGCTGGAAAGAATAGAATCATTCCACCAGTATCTTCATCTTCTCCACAACAACTAGAAATTTAATTTTCTGTTTCTTCCAACCTATAGCTTGGCAGAAAAAAGGCAGATGTGTCACTGATTATTAGCTTAAAATAAATACACAATCTCATAACAGAAAAAATCAAGAATTCCATTTATCTGCTAATTGTTGTTTTTTCTTTAATAATTCCAAAAGTAATCACCAAAACAAAGTTAGTTTTACTTATTAATTATAAGATATTAAAGTTAGCACCTTCTGAAATAGACCTTAAAACTTTAAAGGTCTTTTGTTTAGACAAATAAATTCACATAATTTCTTCTAGAAGAGTGGCACATTAATAGAAATCAAATTGGTTTGAGATAGTATACAACAAAGAAAGCCACTTAGCTGTTGAGAGTAGATCAAACTTAAATTATCTTAAGGACTTATTTATTTTTCAATTCAGAATCCTGTACTCCCAGACATCAGTCCATTCATGATTATTACTCATTGCATTGGGTGTAGGTGGCAAGGTGTTGGCAGCAAGTCATTGCTGCAGGACCAAGAGGTCAGGGTCTGCTGCTGCTATGAGCTGATTTGCTCATAAAGACCTTAAGGGAAATATTTACCTAAGTAGGGAAAATAAATTATCATTTAGTTCTGTTTTAGTTTACCATTTAGTTTAGTTTTGTATACTACTTCCTACCATTTTTCCACCTTTTGGAAAGGGTTGTAAGAAAATAAAGTTACTGAAATGGGTATACCTGACATGAAGTTATACAGTGCACACTTTGTAGTTTACATGCTTGAAAGATCTATTGTAACATAATTCAGTTTCCAGGAAAAAAGAAGAAAAAAGCTAGACTAAGCAATATAACAATACACTATATCTATGTTCCATTCAATCAGCATGAGCCCTTCCTGATAAATCAAAACCCAGGTCCTTCTTCAATTTTGTCATGTGGTATTACATCCATTCACTAGTTCAGGCATTCCTGTTATTTAACCTAACAACAGCATTTGACCTGTAATCAAGCTCAACTTGCAAGAGATCACTGCTCTGCATTCTACTATATTGAACATCTATAAAACAAAAATTACTCTCAACTCTGCCCTTGACATTTTTCTTCCAGCTGTGTTAAAATACATCTAATGATACAAAAGTGGAAAATTTTCAGCAACGTGGATATCAGTAAATTTAAGGCTGCTAATTCCATTCACTAGTTATACTTTTGAACTTGGCAGTATTTTTCTATTTCACACCAAGGAACATGTTATTTTACATTTCAAGGACTCTTTTTAACTGAATAAACAAAAACCGTTAAAAATTGACTAGAAATTGCTGGACATAAAAAGTCCCTTCTCTGCTGCAGTTGAAACTTTCTACAAAATATGGTACACTACACAAGACAGGTCAACAGCTAATTTAAAAACTGGAGACAAGAGGAATATATTACACAACTTTACTTATATACTTACTTTTTTAGAAAAAATAAGGGTTTATTTTCAACTGCTTTGCTTCCTGTATTTTTATATAGAAGTCAAACAAAATATTCATATTACTAGTAGCATTTAAATATGGCATTATTATTTTATTTACTATAGATTTCAATATAAAAATTTGGAAGTAGAAATGTTTGTGTGAGTTTTATAACGCTGCAATGCCGCAGCTAATCATTTACAGTTTACTTGTAATTGTTGTAGTAAATTATACCCTTTTAAAACTGATGTGTTTTAATCAACCACCAGTTAAACATTCCACACATATGTAGGCAAATCAGTCATAGTGCTACAAGAAAAAAGAATAAATGAATAGCATCAGAAGTTTAATGCAAACAAAATAACTTTCTTGGAAGTAACTCCAATACATAAATTCACAGAACGGAATCAGTGAATCATTAAGGCTGGAAAAGACTTTCAAGACCATCAAGACCAACCTTCAACTCAACACCAGTTGCCCACTAAACCATATCGAAGCGCCACGTCTACTTCTTTTTCTGTACATTAAATTCAGTCTCTAACATACAGGAATTCTCATTTACCAGATTTCAGTGTGCCACTGACTCATCTGGCTACCATAAAGGGGTCTTTTTAGACAAATTTATTTGTTCAGAATGTAAAGAATCTACATAAAAACTAAGGTGATTCTGTTCCCTTGAGAATACTACGCCTTTTGCGTAAGTACTAGAAAAAAAAAAATTCTACAGAATTATTCATTTAGTTAAAGACCAGGAAAGCATGACTAACCTTAGCTCCAGGAAGTACTTCATTTTGCTTTAATGTTAGGCTCAACTCCATTCTACCAATCAGCTTACAGATCTGTACAGGGTCAGAAGGAGTAATTTCTGGCAAGTTTCTTGTTAATTGTGGATGTGGCTCATAAATGATTTTTGGATTCCAGCTAGGTGAAAGCTTTGGTTCAGTTGCCTTAAAAAGTTACAGATAAAGGAATAAGAATGTGTCCCATTTCTTAATAAAAACCCCAAACCACAAGCATTTCAAATAAGTCTAACACACAAATAATCATTTTACAAACAATAAATTTGATAATGGCATTAAAAACATGTATTGATAACATGCTTGCCTTGGGAAAAAACAAGGCACAAAACGTGAAACATTAGGCTTTTGAAAAAAGAAGAGCAAGTTTCCACAGAAGAGTGAATTGCGGGGCTCTTAGATTTCTAACTCTTAAAGTTGCAATCAGATTCCAGTACAAGATGTCCTGAATTTTATTTAGTCCTAAAGTCTCCATTTTCTTCCCCCTTCTCAAAATCAACAGGAACTAGTTATAAAACATACCAAACACAGATTCAAGTACAAGTTAACTCCTGGATCCTTCAGAAATAATCTAATACGTTAGCATAACAATATATTCTTTCACCAATTGACATCCTTATACAATGTATTTATTTTTACCAGCTGCGTAGCTGAACACACAGGGGAGGACTTTGCCGATGCAGGAAACTCATCCCAGAAGAAAGAGACACCAGAGAGCTGCAGTAATTTGTGAGCAAAAGCTGTGGGCTGATGTACATTAATTCCAGAGCACTCATCTGCTGTTTCATCACAGTACATAGTTCTGGGGGGCAAAAGAAAGGAAATAAAGACAGTGGGTGCATGCAAATTGTTACTTCTATTGGGCCTTTTAGCCTTTAAGTTTGTACACACGGTCTCTCTCATCATACTATTTACAGTGCTGTTCACTGCCATGAAAGGAAAACCCACCATTCTCCAGGAATGGGTGGAAATCTTAACTTTTCTACAGGACACCACAGGAAAACCAAGACATGCTTCCAGTGTGAACATACCACAGAGAACACAGTAACTTGAGGCTTATAAATGTTTAAAACCAAATATGTGTCATTAGCAATTCTCAGTAAGCATCAGTTTTATTTGATACTGATCTCAATACTTTGCAAGAAAGTATGATTACACTCTCCCATAGGTTGAAAATAATCTACATTAAGAACACGTACAGTATTAAGGTTCAAAATAATTACAGAATTCATATGGGTTCTTTTGAAAGCTCACATAGGACCTAAAATCTTTCAGGGTTTTGGGGTTTTTTCCAGGACTGTACCTTTTTTTTGTAAAAAGATGTAAAGTGTCTTACTCAAAAGGGTCAGTTCCCTTTTCTAAATTCCAGAGATGGCCTGACTGGCCAACAATATACACTGGGCATTGAATGTCTGAGAAATGTTATTCATTAACTATAGAAGCTGATGAAAACACACAATGGGAAAAAACCAGAACTCTTCTAATTTGATGGTTAAACAACTTTAGCATAAACATGCTAAGTGGAATCTGAGTGCGGAAAACATTCGCTGGCATTATAAATGAGGCGCTCAAGAACTTGTGTCTAACTGTACACTAAGAACACGTGTGAATGAGTAAAATGTATTTTATAGGAAATGGCAAAAAGTGCCTTAGGGCAAAAATCCACGGATTTTTTTTTTAAAAACAAAAAATTTACCTTTCAACTCTGATTTCAAGTGCAGTTCCACTTTTAGAGTTTTCGGGCACATGTTCTATTCGCAACACAGTATCTAAAAAGGTAACTTTCACTCTTCTTAAAACTTAAGAGAAAACAAAAAAATACAGTGTAGGCAATTATGTCAAGTTACTGAAGAATTACTTTTGTAACCATATTACATGGCCTTTCTTTTTGTTTAAGTTCTCAATGTATAATTCAGTGGAAATAATCAATTGCGTTCAATAAGGTAACAACTTCAAGAGGCAATATAAACTCCTATTAAATTACCAATAAAGACATTCATAGCATACAACTGGTCTTTAAGGCTCAGATATTTGAGCAAGTGACAGCTCAATCCAAGATTTTCTGTAGATCAGTGTGGATAATCCTCTAAGGAAGTAACACCTTCATTGTGCACTATGTCTGAACTATTAAACATTGCTGCAGCAGCACGCTGCTTGGACTGAGCAATTCCATCTCTAGATGGGACTTCAAACATTTCTCTTAGCTCAGACATGCCAGCACTAGGTTCTCCACCACATAATGTGGTAACAAGCCCTTAGTTTCTTCCACTTAGAAAAAACACCCCCAACAAAATCAAGTTTCTGAAGTACTTCTATCAACATGGTGTGATTATAGAGACACATACATCATAATAGGTCAGCTTTGCATAAAAACAGCTGAAAAAACATTCTCCATTTCTCCTTCAACAGCATCACTATTAGCTATTGAAGAATTACACTGCCATCTCCAAAACTAAGACATGCCATCAATCCCTCAGGCACAGATTTAGCTGGATTTATTCTGGTGAAAACAAACTCCAACTTGCCCTGAAACAGAGTTCAATCTGTCCACTGAGGGAAGTACACAAATATTGTAGTAAGTAAATGGGGCTTTTTTCCCCACTTCAAAAGCAAGATCAATTGTCCTGCCTTTCTCTTCAAATTTCACAAGAAATGCTAACAAATGAAAATTTGTCAGATAAGTTACGGCAGTCGAGATGCTCTTTTGTAAAACTGAGACACAACATAAACCAATTTAATCTTCAGATGTTAATTCAGATCTCAATAATTGATTCATACCTGTTTCTATAGTTTCTGCAAACTTCTCAAGTCCTTCAAAAGGCTGGGACCCTTCTCCTTGTTCATCTGTCAGTTTTTGGCTAAGACACTCTTTTGCAAGCTGCATACTACTGGTCATAAAACTTGACCAATACATAGGCTCAGAACCAGATGCTGTGGAGTAAAGTAAGTCTTAATAAATTTAACTATGAACATTAGGAAACTATAGACAAAACAGAGCAATACATTTGGCACACCCAGAAATTAGTTTCAACAGCTTAGTAAGAAGTTATACTTAAATTTAATTAAAATCTCTCACTATAGACTTTCCTACTTCAAAATTAATCTATTTAGACTGCATTGGTTAAGATTCTGGTATTTGAAAACTCAGTATAAACAAGATGAAATCAGGTAATCAACAGCGTAATCAATTTTCAGCAGTGGCTTAAGTAATTTAAGCAATTAAATAATTTCTGGAGTTTTTACTATACTGGTATGCTTTTCCAGGCATAATTGGCAAAATTAAATAAGTCCTATTTTTAATAATTATTTCAAGGTTTCTTACTCGTCTTGAAACATATCCTACATGGAGAAACACTAAGCAAGGCTTAAGATGTTATCTCAGCATATTAAAACACGTTTTAAATGTCTAACGCAGACCTGACACAGAAAGTAAAACATAATAAAATCCAAGAGCACAGCAGGCACTAAGCTGAACAAGATTTTCATCACCCAGATTAACTTAATTGACCATGCATTCCTATCAGCTAATGCCAAGGCCATTGTGAGCAAATACTATAACACTACAGATTAGAAAAGTTATTCAAATTCATCTATCACACTCTAGTATAGACAGACAAAAATAAAACTAGCACAAATACAAATGTGTTAAACAGGCAAAACGTTTCAGTTAAGCATTCAGGTCTGGAAGCATCCACGTGGCTATAGATGTGTGATAAAACCAGCACCATGGGGCTTTTTCTACACTATTTGTTCTGTTATAAAGCACTGGGCATCAAAGAGAACTAATTGGATGCAAGTGAAGAAAAAAGGGTTCCTTCTAATACTATCATTCTTTCAAAGCAACAACCTTCCATTAGAAAGTAAGATAGCGCAAAACTTAATTCCAGTTAAATAACTAAGGATGAAATATAGAGTACATATAAGCAAATAGGTGATTTAAGGTAACTTGCAAAAGATGATAAATAGGTTTTATGCATTTTTTTAAATTCTTTATGATATGTTTAAAAAATATTTTCTTCAGTCTTCTCTACACTACATGAAGGAAACCAAACTAAAATCCTTCAGCTATTCAAACAATTTTCACAACTAAAAATGCACTAGGTATTCCACAAAATTTATGGAAGTTTGATAACCAGTAACAATTTATCACCAGGACAATCTAAACTAGATCAGTAACACATATCTGGATAGAGACAAGCTAGAAGAACTCAGACAACCTTCTCAGTATAATCTGAGGTAGTAAGTATTCAGAGTACATAAAAGTCATTATTTCAGACGGTGATAACAATTAAATTGCATTTATTGCTCCCCAAATATACAAGAAGATGCATCTTTTCGCCTAAAGCAGTCAAAGAAAGCCAGAACCTCCCATAACCCCCCACTCCCAGTCTTACACTATGGTGCTGTCCTGCTGCCACCCAACAGCCAGCTACCAATGCTGCTTCACAGCACTGCACAAACAACACCCAAAACCACATGCTGACAAAAACTCCTTCCCACACCTCCATGTCTATAGGTCTGAAACAGCTTGGAAGACATACAACAATAGAAACATTGTAAGCATTTGAAGTTATTTAACAGAGTAACAACTAATTGCATTGACAACCAACTGACAAACACCTGACAGTTTCTTGTTTTACTAATTCTCAACCACTAATGTATGTAAACTAAATGACATTTTAAATAAGGCTAAGAATTGACTAAAGCAAGCATAGACTTTTGACTCTGAAAAGCTCTAAAAAATCTCCTTTTTGAAAACCAAAAAATAAGCCTACCAATCCTTGGTCTTGGCCTGAAGACCATCTCTAATCCTTTTACTTCTAATGCACAGTTATCCTGTAGCAAGGACCCCCATGGAACAGATAAAGAAATTGATTGGATAAATCCATCTGTGACTTCCAGAGGTGCATCGGCAGACTCCAGGATCTCATTAAGACACTGGAAGAAAACAAAATAAAATTTAAAATCATAATATTTTTTAAAATCACATCGATAATTTTGCATCTAACAAATAAAAAACTTTGAGGCTACTAGAGAATTAATTGTACTCAGACCAAAAAATGGACACTTTCAAATATTTCAATTCCATTGCAATTTCACATTATCTAGCTTTCAGAATAACACAGATTGCTCTGTGGTAGATGTATAATTTGTATTTTTGCACTATACAAAAAAAAGTCTGCTAACTTACTCTTATAAATACTACAGTACTAGCAAAAGTTAATCTGTTCTTTTTTCTGGCAGTACTTGAAGAAAACTGAAAACAGTCTGACAGTAAAAGCACAAAAAGTACCTAGTTTCTGTGACAGGAGTATTTCATAGCATGTAATTTCAATATGATACTCATTTCTGATTTCTCTGTGACAGTGGAACGAGGGACCCAAACAATCATCTCTTGCTGAGTAATATATTTGCTATTTCTAAATCATGTCTTTATAGTGGCATTATAAACTATGCTACCATCAAGTTGCCCAAAGTATCACACCACCTCTAACCTAGTAACTAAGGATTTTTAAGTTTTCCACAATCCTCAGAAAATATTCCCTTGTTGCTCTACATAGGTTTCAGTACATCCATACAGATGAAACATATTCTTTGCATTTATGCTGCAAAAAAAAAAAAAAAAAAGTGAGTTCCTGCCTGTGCTCTGATTTAAAAATGTAGTTAAAACTTAAGTTCTCAGACAAGAAGTACCTAGGCTGCTTTAATAAAACAAAACCCAATCTTGCTCACATACCAAATTCAGTGAGTGCAACTTCCCTATATAAACATGACCCTGCTAAAGACTGTTGCAGTAATAATAGGACGTAATCTTCAACAGCAAGAAAAATTGTAGTTTTGACCTTCCTGTGTTGAACAAGGCCACTGATTTTACCTGAGAAAATGCATAAATTCAACATCATAAGTTTTGAAAAAAATAAGGATTTAAAAGTTGTTTTCCATTTTAATTGATTTAAAAAATGTTGTTCCAATTATAAAGAATAATTTTAAAATAAAGAAAGTTAAGTTTTCAGAAAATTACATTTTATATTCTTATGCCTCCAGGTGCAACTTTCCCATCATATGCTCTTAATGCCTTAGCTTTTAGAATTTTGTTTGCCTTGCATGTTCAGCTTTTCCAGTTTCTGTTCCAAAGTCCACTCAAGCAGCACGAAAAGACATAAACTTTAAAGAAACAGAACCTGAATGGTCCTATCAGGAAATTATCTAGGAATCAAATAATCAACTAAATTTCAGGGCCATTAAAATTATATTTAAAAAAACATATAAAAGCTCAAACATATTTAAACTTATATTTACAAATTCTACATGTGGCAATCGGCATAAGGTACGGCAAAAATAATTATTAGAGATGAAAACTGTATTTTAAAATACCACAGGTTCATTTAAATTACTTGAACAAATTTACAAAGTTATTTGCTATAGCAGGAAGTAAGCAAGCTACCATATTTTGAATAAATCTGACTCAGATGTCTTTTTGCTACCCATGTGCATGGTGATAAAAATAAGTGTATTCAAGAACACTACTTACTATTTTAAAATAGAAATTTACAGTCTAAAAGCAAAGAAATTGAAGTACTCCTGAACTAAACTGCTTCATGAACAGGCCAGCTGTTCCTAGAAGGAAGTAATTAGAGCATTCCAAGTGAAATTTTAAAACTGAAGCACAGCCTTCACATCAGGACTTGTTTCCACATTATTGACCAATAGTCCACAAAAGTACTATTTAATGTGAACTAAAATTCAACCACAAACATCATGCCTTACATTCTGACTCTTCGAAATAGACCAGGCCCCAAAAGGCAAAGGCTCTACATTAACAGCCCCAGGAATTCCAACGTATCTCTACAGTCTATAAACACATACACTGTTGGCTAAAGTATCTACAGTGCTGAGATGAACACAAGTATCCACATAAATGGATACCATGTCATCCCGGTGATTCACTGCGAACAAGGTTACCATGACTAGGGGGAAAAAAGAGCTGTAGTACTTCCGCGACATCTGCTTTTGCAATCTGTCATACATGAGAGTCACGTGCAGAGAACCTCAAACATGTCATTGTTTACAAGTGGAACAGAAAAACGCTGATCCACAAATGGGGAAGATCACCTAAGCACTACTGTATATTCATTTAATCACTGTGTATATGTTATGAACACTTCATTTAGTACTGGCCCGTAACTGCTTTGGTACAAAGTATTCACATTTTAAATAATATCCCTTTGACTCGCAAAGAGTGCTCGATACCCACTAGAGGGCATAACAATTCAATTAAAGCGAGGCAGCCTCCCCGCAAGCCTGCCATGGAAAACAAGCTGCAGACACAGCCAGAAAAGAAAAGAAGGAAACAAACAAGCAAATAACAAAAAAAGTCCACACTCAAACACTGGTAACATTGACCATTTCTGCAAACGTCTGTGCCCTACCACTTTCAAAGGTGTTTTCACACAAACAACTGGAAAAGCATTACTTGAAATCATCATATATTCACCAGCATTATAAAATGTATCCAGCGTGGCCTAATACCAGTACATACTCTAGTAAAAATGTGCTTTTGAAAACATTAAAGCAAAGGACCTAGCTCATGGTCTATGCTACCCTGGAAGTCAGTGACTGATTCACTGCAGTCCTTAAAGCTCCTCATGACAGACACTTGACTAACAGGTAGAATTCAGTAACATTGGCAATTAAACCAAAACCCTCTACGAAATATTACAAACACAGTAATCCAAAGGTCTGTCTCTACAGTAGGCTAGAAGTATACATATCTATGTATAGACACATACATATAAAAACCATACATGCCAGCACTGGCTTTGAAAGAGCCGCAGCTTGTTCAAAGAGTGACTCCAGCTAAAATCAGCTTTCTAATTGTCAACAAGTACTTTCACAACTACAAGACTAGGGGACAATCTTTAGAGATCTACACAGACTAAACTCAGCATAACACTATCATTAAGAACCAAGATGTCTCCGAGACGAAGACAAAGCATAGACACCACAGGGATTACTTTGTTTTCAACATCTCTAGTAGTCAGTAAACATGCTCCTCAGTAACTACAGCAATTTCTAGTAGTTTGGGCTACACTAGCTCATTCTCCTTGAAGTAGCAGCAGTTATTGCCTTCTTTCAGTTTTTGTTTCCTTTCTCGTAATTAAAAATTATGCAATCGACGTGTGGCTAGAAAAACGTATCTGCATGAGAAGCCCAGATTTTTTTTTCAAGTGCTAGCATATCAGACAACAGTTCCCTGGATCAAATGCTAATTCTGGCTATAACTTTTTACATAAAGGAGGCTGGGTATTGAAAACAAAGTGGGTGGCAGCCGGGGGCAGAGAATCAGCTGGTCCCTCAGACGCAGCAGGAGCCGAGGGGGTGAAGCGCCAGCATCTCTTACCCACTTATCCAGAGGGACCTGCGTCAAGGAGCCGGTGCCCTGGTAGAGATCCAGGCTGAGCTGTTCCAGGCTGAGCTTCTCCTGCAAGAAGTGGCCCAGGTACCTCTGCAGCAGGTACCTGCAGGCTCTCTTCTTGATGGACTCCGAGAAAGGCCACGGCATGGCGGCTGCACGCCGGGGGCCGCGAGGCCGGGCGGCTGGACGGGGCCGGGGCCCGGCGGCGGGCGGAGAGCGGAGGCGCGGGGGAGCTGAGTGGGGGCC
>VZTX01000282.1:0-27826 GCA_013400915.1 Pardalotus punctatus | reverse complement strand
TTTTCCTTTTTTTTTTTTTTTCCTAATGACAGAATCTAACTATTTTTCCCCCAGGTCTCTTCTCGAGAAGAACTCTTCAGCCACTTACTTGAATGTGAAATTGTTATATATAATATCACTGAGGATGTATATCAAATCGAGGAAGCAACGTGGGCTGCTTCTGGTTAGTATAGCTATACCTAAACAGAAATTTGGTTTCTATGCAGCCGTCATAGTTTGCCATAAATGTATAATGAAATTATCAGGGATTTATAGTACGCTGTAATATAAAATTGGGTTACTCGATGGAGAAATGATGCACAAATTGTTTAATTAAATAGCAAGGAACCATGGAATGCAATGTCACATTCAGAAGGAGAGAAGCTGTCATGGAATGGTCCTGCTCTTTAAATGACACATCTGTGTAGGCAGTAATTTCCTTAAATAACTGTCAAACATTGTCTCATGTATTTGCACTGGGAGGTGGGCATAACATTTGCTCCTGTGATATTCAAAGAATGTTTCAATATTTTATGTAATTATTTAAAGTTTATTTTTACTTAAAAGTCCAATAAAAAATACTGCTAACATTCTTTTGGAAACTTCCTTCTGATTGTTACACCCAAATTCTAATAGGTAGCTGGAATCCTTTTATGGTGAGAGTGCAAAATCATTCTTTATATGATAGCTAAACTAAATTATGCTTTCCTCTTTTAGTATGAATACTCAGACAACAGAATAATTTGCATAATAAAAATAATTATTTTGTTTTATATTAAAATAAACTTTGTTTGCACTCAGTAGCTTTTTTTTTCCTATCATGACAAACCCAAACTTTTTATTTTCTTTCAGTATTTCAGCAGTCAATGAAGATGAATTGTTTCCTAGTATAGATTGTTTTGTTGGGGATTTTTTTCCCCTGTGGTGTGTAGCTCTGTAGAGATTATGTCAATTCCCAATATAATTTGATTCTTTATTACCATTATTTCTCTATTTGTTTTCTTTCCTGATTTATTATCTTTATTTTATATTAACTCAAAGAGCATTTGCTTAAAAAGACCTATCACACAGATCATTGATATGATTGTCTATACAGGACCTTTACATAAAAGCAAAAATAAATATTGAATAATACAGTTTAAAATAAAATCCTTGCTTTCATTTAACAGCCCTACATAAGAAAATAGAGATTTTTGCAAAACAAAAATTATTCATCCTCATTTCAACAATAATGACCTGGGAAAATACCAAACCCCTTGACCCTGTAAGTAATATCAAATCTTTTTTTTTTTTTTTTTAACCAAATGTTGCCATTTAATGGAAAATATTCATTACAGTCAATTACACAATATATTTCAGGTGTGTACTTTAATGATAGCTGATAAATTTGAGGGGGTTTTTGGGATTCTTTCACGCTTACTCACTACTTACTGCCAAAATTGCTAAATGTAATTCACTGACAGAAACTTTAGGCATTGGGCTATAATGGTACAGAAAGATATAAGGAGTTGCTTGGTCAAGAGGCAAGACAAATGCTAACTACAGTATGTACTGTCTTTCAGTCATTTAAAAAACCCTATGTTTACTGCATATAAAATTAAATACATAATTAAAGTAGATACATTTTTATATTGATCTGTGTAAAGTATTTTCAGGAAACATGTTGGGTGCTTTGTAGGATGCTGTTGCAATTCTCAAATTCAGTGTTACAGAAACAGAGTTTTTCAACCTTGTGTAATGCTATATATAACAATATATATAATGTTTTTTAGAATATAAAAAGTAATTTAAAATCTTTTACTGTGGAATTTGGAATTAAACTAATGATATTTTCAATATGTTGAACCTCAAGTATCAAATTCAGAACCTTTAAGAATTTCAAATGAAGACAAATTTAAAACAGTTTTAAAGAAGTTACTTTAACCATCTAGACCTTTAAAAATTTTTCTGTTTTAAGAAATTTATAAGTCACATTTTTTTCTTTGTAGGATAATCCTGAAACTCCTTTTTATGATGAATATTTTCGCAAAAGAAAATCTCATCCTAGCTTTATGGATCACATAAATGCTGAAAAACAGATTGTGAAACTTGGGAAAACTGTATGTATAAATCTTTTCAATGAAAATAAATTGTTTTGTCTTCTTATTTAGAGCTTTATCTTAGTAATGGAAATTATCAATCATTTGAATGTCTTAAGAATATGTTATTGTCTTTATAATATTGGTGTTATAAATTATTAATAAAATATAGTAGTATAGACAATACTATAATGTCTTTTGAAACCCAAGTGTATGCAGAATATAAATCCCAAATTCTGTCTTTTTTTTCCTTAGGTAGGAAGTAAGTCATGCTTATCTTTAAAATATACTGTTTCTTTGGCTGTATCAGAGAGAATCAAAGCTGGGTCTGTGTGTGGAAAGATTGGAGGAAGAAAGCTTGTAGAGGAATGTGACATTAATACAGCTCTAAAGAAAAGCAGCATCTTTAAATATTAGCAAGCTGTGTTAGTATTATATCTCATTTAAATGCTTACATGTTCTGGCTGCCCCTAGCATGTCCCTGGATAGTTTGTGTCTTGGACCAGAGGCCTCGTTGACTTTTATTCCACCCTATTATTCACTTTAAAATCATGGCCACAGCGCTGAGAGAGAATAGCTAAAATATGTTATCACTTTATATGTGTTTTAAAATCTGCCCACCTTCAGCTTTGCTTGCTTTGATCTGATTAGACTATTAATCTTAATGGAGAACAGACTATGCCTCTATTTGTATTTAAGAATTATTATTGAAAAAATACCAATAGTGGCTCAACTTACGATTCAGGAAAATGGAAGCTGTCGTCATTAGTGGTGGTGTAGTGTGAAGGTTAGGAAGACAATGAAATACATTGGATCATGGAAGTGCCATTTAGTCATTCTTTTTCTGTGTTAACAGTCTTGCATAATCAATATAATTCAAAATCCATTGCAGAAATTTAGCAGGCTAATACCAGAGGGTGAAAAAAAGCTTTTCTCTGATTTGGGTATATATTTGCCATCTTACGCCCTGCTGAGAAAATAACACTAGAAATTATATTCTGTTCTACCATGGGTCTAATAGTACAGACTACAAGTCAAAATGTGATTTACTTGAAAAATCAGTGGTAAATTGTTTTTTCTTTTACTGTGCTAACATGGAGTTATAAGACCATGGGATAGGTTTCATACTTGTGATGTTAAAAACATGACTATTATAAACAGCATCCATCACACCTTTCATTAACTTCTGCAGCCACTTAATACCCAGAAAAACTATGGACTATTTTTCTGACTAGTCAAAGCACTGAGCCACTGCATACCAAAAGTATTAATATAATCAACTTTTAAGTGTTTGTCAGGCTGAACATCTGTTGAGAAGACAGATATGTAGCAGTACATGATAAATCAATTGAATATTTTCAATACAAACCTTCTGTAACCCTTGAAAAAAGGAGCCCTTTTCCTCCAGAACTCCAGCATCAGCATCAGAGGGTATCACTGCCCCTGGGTAGTTTCTGTCAGCACTTTGGAACAGGAAGGCTCCAAAGCATCTCTTCATTCCATGAAATCAGCTTTGGCTTCCTGTGATAGTTGGAGACTTCTGGATTACAGTCCTTACTCATTTCTAAATTCAATGGTATCTAGGGAATGTGCCATCAGTGAAAGAAATTACAGTGTTATCACGCCCTGCAAAGATCTCAGACACTAGGATTCATCAGTCTTGTCAGCCACGTAGAGAAGTTCTTGCACCAAGAATAGAAGGATTTCTTAGCCTTGTTGTCTGTCCAGAGTGCAGCCTAATGGAAGTTGTTTCTGAAAGTAAGGTTTCACCTCTGCATTAGTGTATCTCTCACCTGTTTTTTTATTAAAATTCAGTAAAAATTTTAATGTGCTTAAGAGTCTTTGTCTTTTATCACTAACAATTTTTTACCTTTACCTTTGTGGCATTCAGGGCATTCAGGCTGCGTAGCTTTTCTCAGAAGTTGCAGTCTCTGGGGTCCTGCCAAATTCAGAATCCTTGGAGAAATATCTGCCTACCACTGGCAGAAAAGCTCTTCATCTCCCAGCTCTGTTCTGTCTGTGTGTGACATCACAGTTCCCGAATCCATTTAGACCTGTTACTCACTTCAAGCAATTTGTTAGAACAAAGCGAACAAGCGAACGTAAAACAGCCACAGCCTGAACTGATGATCCCAGCTGGAAAGTGACACCTAGTGGTTTTAATGGACATTACATGGGAACGTGACGTTTACCCGGGACTAAACATGCCATGTGGAACACGTTGCCTAAGAATTGCTTTATTTTTTGAATTACCTATATCAAGTAACTTCAAGTAGTACCTTCTCATATGGGTGGCTTGTGACACTAATTAAGTATTGATAGAGGAATTTAACCTGTTTGAGAGGTCTGTATTTCAGTGAAGTGCAGCGCTCGGTGCCAGACTATGATTTGTCTCCACATGTGGCAGAAGATAGTGCAAGATACATGGAAGAAAATCATGTTACATTCTTTTTAAGGGAAATGAGAAATAGCACCTCCTGTGCATTCACAACAGGCAGGTTTTTCCTGCTAGGAGATGGAAATTATTACGTGTCTTCTGGGACACATATTCAGTCTGTCCAGAGCAACCCTGAGAGCTGCTGCTTTTAGGCTACAAACAGTATCTCTCATGGTGTTAGCCAAGCAAACTCAGTGCGTGTAAAAGCCTGAGTAGTGACAGATACCTCTGCCCAAACTAAGGTGGACACGAGACCATATGCTGAAGTCAATGATACAGATTTTATTTAGCAATGAATGCGAGGTAGAGAGATAGCAAGAAATGGAAAACAGAGGAGAGAGATCAAGTAGAAGATAGTCACCACCCATGGATCCAGTTGATCCTTCTTCATACTGGGCTTCTCAGTGATAGAGATCCCAAAGTCGTTCAAAACTTTTCACTATTTATATATTTTAGCAAACAAAGGAGTTAATGTTTGTTGGCTACAGAGTTCTCTTAATCTATTGGTTAAATTAGTCCCTCGCTTCTAATGCTAATTAGTCCCATGCTCAGTCTTTCTCTTCTTTTGAGTTGATGGATTTCTTGGGTCACTGGGCCATGAGTTGGTGGTCACAATCTCCCCCTGTCAGAATTACCTTTCACCCAGTCCGAGCTGATTTCCGCACACTTGCTGAGCTGGCTTTCCTTGTGGACTGGAAATTTTGCATTCTTTGTGATCATTATCAGCAAAACATTCTTCTCCCCAAGCTTTGTTAATGTCCCTTGTTAACCGAGACAATAGTACCACCTTTATCTTTTTTTATCTCAAGGTGGCTTGTCTTACAGTCCAAGTTCCAGGTATCCATGGAGGCCTATTCAGGGGGACTTCAGTGATTGTTGGTGGTTGCAGATGCCATCTGACCCATAACTTGGGGTGATCTTTGTTTGACCAGTGATATGCATATCCACAGTGGGAATTTTTGTCCAGATGCCTTAACCACGATGTAACAACCAGATCTTGCCTCTGCCAGGCCTGGAGTTAGTGTTACCCTGCAGCTCCCTTCTGTGTTTATCTCATGGCACAGTCCTTCTGTGGTCTTAGTGTTTGAGACAGGCAGCTATCCTTACAGTGTGGAAGCTCTTCTGCTATCTGTAACACCTAATTTTAGTGGTTTTGTGTGATTAATAACAAGCTGTTGGATTCAAGTGAGTTGAAGAAGTTTTTATTACAAAGTTTCACTTTGTGTCTGTGTGTTTTTATATACTTACAACACACTGACTTTGCAACTTGTCATGACTTTACATGATGCTTTGCTTATATAATCAAAGGTTGGCTAAGACTTTCCTTATTTTTCTGTTTCTGGAATATTATAAACATAACAAACGTTCATTCCCTCCCCCTCCCCCCCAAAAAAAAAAACCAAAACAGAAGTAGATCCAAATCTGCACATGTATTTCCACTGCTGATAAAGGCAGGTTCTTTTGCATGGTGTGATGGAGATCCATAATGACTAAGATCTTTACAACACGAGAATAATTTAATAATTTTGTTTCATCTTAAAAATTTCAAAATGACTAATTCAAAAGCCTTCCTTGAAAGTTTTTTCCTTTCAGATGATTTTAAAATCTTTTTCTTTTTTTTCTGTATAACCATCCTGACCATTGATACGAACAGTAACATGCATGTTCAAGCAGACAGACAAATTTATGACATTCCACAAGAATTATCAGCTGAAAGTATTTGCGTTAATCATGATGTGTGGTTAGGAAAACATTCAAATAGTTCAAAGTTTAGGGTTTTTTTAAATTGTGCATCAAAATGAAAGTAAAGAAATTGTAAAATCATTAATCCAGCATTTCCTGCTCCTTTAGGCAGCCAAGTGCAAATATAATGCAATTGAAAAAATAACTGCAATGAATTGCAGAGTTATTTTTTCTTGAAAATAGAAAGTAGAAGCATGAGTTATCCTGTTCACTTAATTGACTTACATAACTTCCATTTTTTTTAAACTCTTGATTTTATTTTAATTTTATAATTTTTGTTCAAATGTAGACAGATTTTTTTTTTTTTTAAGGCAGCTCTGGACAGCTTTTTTTCTTTTTTTTTTTAAGGAAGTAATAGCAGCATGACTGAGGAAACTACAGGATATGCAACAATTGATCTAGTTACACCTTGGAAGTGATACAGTTTACATACTTTGTATATTTAGTGCACATATATTTAAGAGTCAGTGTAAGCCTGTATCCCAATTGCAGTACCAGATTTTAATAAAAATTTCTTGATGATTTCACTTCACAGAACAAAGAAATGTTTTCAACTTATGTTGTTGCCTCAGGACATCAATATGGAGCTGAAGAAGGACTCTTTCACCACTTTTTTAAGGTAGACATCCAACTATATTTGAAGGGTCATTTAATTTCTAGGGGCAAACTCCACTGGAGTTGAATCCATTTTTAGCAGCCTTGGTACAGTAAGCTTAATGCTTTCATGAGCAGAACTGATTATTTGTTCCTTTGGAAATATTTTAGCTACAGTGGAAGAGTGTTTTTTCTTTTTTTGGCTCTATTTTTTTCTTCGATATTTCTTTGGTTTTTGAACAGTATCTCCATATGTACTTCCCAGTGAGAAGATGTCTGTCATGTAAATGGAATCCAGAGAAACATCGTTCTCGACATTACAGTCTCTTTCCCTCCTCCCCCCCAAGTATTTGGGTTTTTGGGTGATACAAAGTAATGTTAGTCAAGATTAAAGAGTAATCTTTAAAAAACCCAAAACATTTCTTGTTTTGGTAGGCTGCCAATCAGTATTTGTTAAGAATTGTCTTCTTTACTACAGTTTCATTAATCATTCAATAAACTGAAATTTAAATCTTGAATATACAGATTTGCCTAATAATCAAATGCTCCTTTTTTAGCTCTAGTAAAAAGTAACCTGGTTATACTCCTTTTAATCTCTGTGTTTTCAGATGTGTTGGCTTGGTGAGGCTCCTGCAATACCTGTTTTTGGAGATGGAAAGAATATTATTCCAACCATTCATATTCGTGACTTAGCAGCGTAAGTGGAAAAAAAAACATTCCTCTGAGCAACAATTGATACCTAGGTAGATAAGAAATACAAATCCGCTAGAGAGCACTGAGGCTTTTAAATTAGGTCAGTTGTTTTAGGGTCTCTCTAGGGCCCTTTTAACTGAGTCCAACAGAGCCTTCCTTTTCTTTAGAAGTAGATGTGCCTTCTGGAAACATTATCTGACTGTTGCACTGGTGCTTTGCTTTTAACAAATGATGAGTCATGCCCAGTCTAGAGTGTGATACCTGTTAACTGGCACAAAACTGGAAATGGATTGTGGACTCTTCAGCTGGCTAAGATAATATCTTCTACACATACAGCTTTTTATCCTTTTAACTTCTTTCCAAATAAAATATGTAGCTGTTCTTCTTTATTAAGTAAAATATAAATGAAAATGTCATGCTCTGAAATGTTCTGCAAGAATTTGCAGACTCTTGGTACTGTTTCTGAAATGCATTTAACAAGGAAAGCCCTGGATGCTTCTCCAAGTACCAACCCTGGGCTATGCTTGCTATGTTTCAGAGTGTTGCAAAATATAGCAGACAACAGGCCAGAATTCCAGTATGTACTTGCAGTAGATACATCAATACACACGCTTGAAGAATTAATAAAGGTAAGAGAGTTGATAAGAGATTTGATTTTTTTTTTAAATGATATCTGTAAGGTTTTCAAAACTATCCATTTTACTGAAGTAGAAGTTCCTAGGTCTTCCTGAATTATCTTGTGTAGTAAATTACATGGAAGATTGTTTTGAAATCCTCTAAGACTTCTGTCCTTTGAACAAAATAAATTACTTGATCTTGCAGAACTAATTTTTGTGGTATTAACTTAAATAGAAATTTTAGCTAAGAAAATTATGGAGAATTGTTATGGGATTCACAGTACTGTGATTATATACTCAAAGACTTTACCATGTGTTTCCCTTCATTTTGTGAAAAATATCTTGTTTTTCCAAGAGTTTTGAGATTAAGTCTAGAAGCAGTCTGGATGACAGTAATGAGCTATACACTGTGGTAGTGATAGGCAACTCATAGGACACTTGCTCATGTAGATGGAGTAAATGTTACATAAGGATCAAACACAAGAGCCCAATTTTTTTGGTTGTATCAAAAAGTTTAATGAAATTCTCATTAAACTCATTAAGTGTGCTAGGGAGCTCACTAGAAGATGAAGCCTGTGCTTTGGCCCAAGTAAATATATAGGGTCTCACTGAAAAGTTAGTAGTTGAAGAGCCATTCTGTACAAGTGACCATAAGGCAATTAGACAACATTCCTATGGAAGAAGCAAAGCTCGAAGTAAATTTTGAAACTACAGTCAACCATAAGAAATAATATTATATTAAAAAATGGTCACAAAAGGCATAAGAAATATTAAATCCTTGGAGAAGAAGGGTAGAGGCTGTTGAAACTTACATTGTTAGCCATGTAAGTTTATTACATCTGCTTATTACGAAAAGTTTGAGGAAAAAAAAATGAAATTAAAATTAACATGATTAAAGTGTAAGTTGATGGAAACAAGATGGCAGACTTTAAAAAGTTATGGTTATGTCCAAATTAATAACATTTTAAAAAATTGTAACATCTGGCAGGATAAGTGAAGAATACAAGTATCAGGAAAGACTCAAAATTAATATTTTTTTTAACAATTAGAAAAGCCTGCCAGTAAATCTGTAAGGCAAATTGATGATTATGGTATAGAAGGATCACTTACAGAAAACAAAGCCATAGCAGAGGTGTTTTACATTAATGCTAAAAATTTAGAAACCTATTAATGCTTCAGGATCTCTTCATGGATAACTTGGTAGAAGATCTGTATAAAACCAATGTAACTGTAGAAAAGCTTATAAAATGAACTGATAAAATGAACACAAGGGAGTCACCAGAATCTTATGGTATTCACTTGAAGAGGTCTGAAATCATTCAAGGATGAAATAACTCTGAAATGCAAATTCACATATACGGCTTGCTGTTTAGTAATGTCCTGGCACTTGAAGACTGAAGAATGATAAATGTGGTGCCAATGAGATGTTTCTGAAATATTTTCAGAATTACAGGCCAATATACCTGGTAATGCCAGCTAATAACCAGATATATTAAAAGAAATTATAACAAACTGAATGCATTAGAGGACATCCAGATAGACATGATTCTATTTGGGAAGAGTCAATGTAACTTTTAAAAATATGCTTTCACAAGAAATACTTTCAAAAAAATGCTCTCAAATATTTTGGAAATCTCCTAAATTTCTTTAATATGACCAGCCAATGTGAGTAAAGGTGAACAAGATGATGTAGTCTTCCCTGATTTTCCCGAAGGCCTTCAAAGAAGGCCTACAGCCTACAGGCCTTCACCTATAGCTGCTGAGAAGCAGATAGGCTCCCTAAGGAGAGTGGTTGGTGTCTTTTCATGAGTTTCTGGGTGTTTAGAAAGGACAGGAATACATGGACAGTTTTTGTGGATGGGAAGTTGCCAATGGAGAGGGTGGTACAGAGAATTATCTTGGCAGGGAGCTCTACCAGCCCAGGGGAAAACTGGAAAGCTGCATGGGAGAGAAATGCCTTGAGAGTTATAGATGAAAATAGCTGAGGATTAGAAGAGTATTTGGAAGCAGTGTCATATATGCTTTTTCCATGCTTGCTTTCATTTGGGTGTCCACTAACTGAGATCATTGGAGCCAGAATGCTGGATTATTTGATCTGATGGTCTATATAAATGTTTATGATTTTATGGAGTGGGGTTTAAATCCATTTTAAAGGACTGTAGGAGTAACTAATAATTTCTGTCTAATGATGAAATGCAAATGATATATGGAGAGTTATCAGTGGTATTGATCTGAAAACCTTTCCTGATTTTTAATTGAATTAAAGCTGTCAGGAACCTGAAGTGAAGTGCTGGGAAATGATAAAGGTCTCCAAATTATCTTAAGTGCTAGGAATTTGTATGTTTAAGAGCTTTGTAAAGCTTTTCTGTGGTTTTGGGTTTTTTCTGTTTGTTTGGTTTTATTTTTTTATTGCAGGTACTAAGGAGGAAGTGTTACTTAGCAACCAAAAGCTATTTAACACTAACATTAAAGTTAATAGATTGCTCTTAGATCTATTTCAGATCTGTATCCTGATCTTTCAGGTACAGGGTAACATAAAATTTAAAGCACACATCTTGTACACAGAAGTCCTGTTCAATTTTTTTCTACGAATCTGATTTGTTAAGTGGTTTTGGTGTGGGTTTTTTGTTTATTTGTTTGTTTTTGTGTTTGTTTTTCTGATAGTGTATCAGTAAAAATGTTGGACCAGGAAAAATTGAGAAGGTTGCTAAAGAAAATGCATTCCTGAGCAAAGAGCTAACAGTCAGTACTGTTTTTTCTTTTATTACTTCAGGAAAGTATTTAAACTTAAAAGTATAATATAATGAAATATGTAATTTTTTTTTCTTTATTTCACCCGAAAATTTAACCCCAAAAAATGCCTAAAAATATATAAAGTGAGTTTAAACTTGGCAAATAAACAAAATAAAATATAGCCATCATAGAACAGAGAATTTTGAAGAGTTAAAGCCTGATTTAAAGCATAAAATGCTGAAGCTCTGATGTTGCTCTTCCCCTTAGCATACTGGAGCACTCTAAGAAAACCTACACAAAATTATAAAAATAACCAAAAAAAAGTTAATAATGCAGTGCTGCTAAGGCTGATGAACAGAGCATACATAAATTATGTTGTATTCATCTCTTTATCTGGAATAAACTGTACACAGGAGAAATAAACAAAATACAACCCAGAGAGTTTTAAGATGGTACTCGATAAATTTATGAAAGAGATGATTCCTTGCAATTACATAAAAAGTTTGCATTGTACAGAGTAATTGTTTAGTGTTGCATGTTCTAATGGATCATGAGAACACTCAAATACAAATATGCATTGAAAATTAATATTTCTAAAAAGCTTAAAATGTCTGCTTTGCTTTGTATGCAAATCATCTTTCCCAATGCTTTAATTCTTTCTATTCTCCCCATCCATTCTAGTCTCTTGATCCAGCTGCTCTTTTAACATGCATAGCTTAAGTCTGTAAATAAATCTAGCTTTGTTCCCTCAGCAAATGCATTTGGATATGTTGCTTGTGAACCTGCAAATGGAATGTAAGTATGTGAAAGAGAATTTCAACATGAAATGGGCTGCTGAGACAGGACTGATAGAGAACATTGAACAAGTCGTCATGGAATACAAGCAAACTCGAGGATTGATGGTAATGCTTTAGTTTATAATATTTCAAACTGTGCCTTTCTTTTTGCCTAATAGAAATGGTTACATAAACACAAGTCTTGAATTAATTAAGTAAAAATACATAGAAGATGGATATAAATGCAAAATAGGTGAACATAAAAACTTAAATTGAAGAAGTTAAATACAAGGCAATATAAATTTAAAAAGCAATGACTGAATTTTATTTCCTTTATGCCAAAAACTGAAATTCTGTAAATGCAAATTAGCTTCATGATGGAAAATCTGCTGTTTTGAAGCTACTTTCAGCTAGTTTATTGACATATTTTGCCTCAGGAATACAATAGGTGTATCTTCTATTTAAGTTTTTTTTATAATAGTTGATAAGGGACTATCAAGGTCAACTCACCGAGTTAGGTGAGTATTTTGTGTCTGTATACTTAGTGAGTCAGGATATTCAATTGCAATGCGGCCTTCATTTTAGCTGGTTCTGTTGTGAAATTTACTGGGTAACTTTGCTATTTCCTATGTTAGCTTGATATTCAGAATGTCTGTATGCAAATGTATAGCTTTGTATATGAAAGGTGCAGAAAAATGCTTGTATACATGCAAGTATCGATTTGTTCAATAAAGCTGTTCAGCATGTCTAACTGTGTTCAAACTTTGAATGAGAGTTTGGGGCATGTAAAACAAAATGAAGCTACTATTGTTCAAGGTTATTAATTGAAAATCCCTTCATAGCCCTGAAAGGTTTATCTGATCTGTGTTTGGGTTAAACTGTTGCATCTGAGAACATATGCATTTATTTAGAGAAAACAGTACATAGCAGGTAGCAAGTAGAAGGGAGGTTAGCTAGACTGTCTTTGTCACTACTCTATTGCAAAGCTTGTACTGTCATATTTACTGAATTAAAATAGGCATTTAATTATGTATGGGTTTGAGTTTATTGCACAATGTATTTAATAAGTGTATACTGGAATCCTAATTACACTTACCCTCAGGCTAAGTAGGCTGAAATGAGACATCACTTAAAATTGTGATAGATCTGAAATTTTTAAGGTCAAAATAATCATTGTGATGACAGCAACTCTACCTCAGTTGGGAAATAAAACTATTGCATGTTTACAGCGGAATATCTGCTACTACAATCCAAATTTCACTGTATCCCATCTATGGCATTGTGTTTCATCTCTTAACTAGCCACAACAAATTGATATGTAAGTCTACTAAATAGAAGTGTGCTTTTTCTCCAACAGTAAATTTCTACATATAAGTAACTGTGTTATTCTATATAGAAGATATTGTGGCTGTGGTTGATATAGAAGATATTCAGCAAGAAATAAAGGAATTAATAAAAAATACATAATTTCAGTTTTAATTGCAATTGCTATTTTCTATCAGTGATATTAAAAATATTGTTGCTTTTACAAAAAAGCATCTATCTGCTGTTTGAATAATGTTATATCTTTATCCGTTTTTCCAGCCTCTCAAAATTTGCATTCATGGTCCTCCTGCATCTGGCAAATCTACCATTGCTAAGGAGCTCTGCAAACACTACAAGCTACATTACATTATGATGAATGATGTGATTTCTGAAAGAATTGCAAATCTGGTAGGTTGCTGTTTTCTAACATTCCTGTTATTTTAACTTCTGTGATTTAAAAATGTTTGGCAGCATTTAAAAATTGCTTATAATCCCATTATTTTAGAATGGAAATATCTTTCAACATACTGATCACCTCTGGGGGTTGCACTGAAATCTTTAGAGAATGAAAGTTACTCAGTATCTCACTGTTCACGGGCATACGTGAAAGGAATTTTTTTTTCTTTTATTACATCTCTGTATAAAATAAATTTGGCTATGGAATTTCTGAGCCAATTCATATTTCTGTTCTTGTCATCAGGAGCAAATTGTGGCTAAAGCACCTGACACTGGGGGAGAAGGAGAAAGAGAAGGAGAAGAAGATGCAGAGGAGCAGGGTGAAAATGTAGAAGAAGCAAAGGAGTTATTAGCTGGAATAAAAGAAAGCATGAAGCAGAATGCAGGTAGGAAATACAAAGTACTAAGATGGGATTCAGGTAACTAGTGCAACACTGCAGATGGAAATCAGGAAATAAATTTGTCTAGGACTTCTACTTCCTATTAAAAGCAAGAATGAACTGGACAAGGGAGAGGAAATATCATAAAAGGTTCATGAGTTGAGGTAAGGACAGGGAGAGACCACAAACTGAATACTGTCATGGGCAAAACAGACCTGACTTGGGGAAATTACTTAAATGCATTACCAATCAAAATCAGAGCATCCATCCCTCCCTTCTCTCCTGAATTAAACTTTATTCATGATTCCCTACCTCCAACCAGTGGCACAGGGTGATGGGGAATAAGGATTATAGTCAGTTCATCACATGTTGTTTCTGCTGCTGCTTCTTCCTCGGGGAGAGGAGTCTTCCCCCTGCTCCAGCGTGGGGTCCCTCAACACAAGAGACAGTCCTCCATGAATTTCACCAATATGAGTCCTTCCCACGGACTACAGATCTCCATGAACTTCTCCAGCGTGGGGCCCTTCCACAGGGTGCAGTCCCTCAGGAACAGGCTGCTCCAGCATGGGTCCCCTTGGGGTCACAAGTCCAGCCAGCAAAGCTGCTCTAGCATGGGCTCCTCTCTTCAGGGCTTCCAGGTCCTGCCAGGAGCCTGCTCCAGCATGGGCTTCCCATGGGGTCACAGCCTTCTTTTGTGCATCCACCTACTCACATGTGGGCCTCCTCCATGGGCTGTGGGTGGATCTCAGCTCTCCTGTGGACCTCCAGGGGCTGCATGGTGACAGCGTGTCCACCCTGGTCTGCACCATGGGCTGAAGGTGGATTTTGCTTTGGCACCTGAAGCACCACCTCCCCCCTGCTTCTTTGCTCACCTGGGTGTCTGCAGAGCTGTTTCTTTACCAGATTCTCACTTCTGTCTTCTCTGGCCACATTTACTTCTGCACAATGTCTTTTTCCCTACTTAAATATAGGTGTTAGTACCATCATTGATGGGCTTGAATTTCATCAGTAGCAGATCCATCTTGGAGCCATCTGGCTTTGGCTCTGTTGCTCATGGGGGAAGCTTCTATCACCTTCTCAGAGAAGCCACTTCTGTAGGTCCCCATGCTAACAAAACCTGTCCACACAAACCCAGTGCAATTATACACCTTGTATTTTGAAAGTGATAAATTTTTAAAATATTTTGATGCTTCTTTAATTGTAGCCCTTTCTACTTCTTCAGATTTCTTTAATAACATCATGTTTTCTTCTTAGAGCAGAGAGCATAATTTATATAATATAAAGTCAAAAGCTGGTGAAATATATCTTTATCAAACTTGAAAAAATAAAAGTATTCTAGTAAGAAAAAGAATAAGTGCGCACTTATATGAGATTGTAGGGGTTATTTAAGTACTACATACATCATTAGAAAGTAAATACTGTTTACTGAAACCTGGAAAGAATTTTAAA
Source organism: Pardalotus punctatus (assembly GCA_013400915.1). NCBI lineage: Eukaryota > Metazoa > Chordata > Aves > Passeriformes > Pardalotidae > Pardalotus > Pardalotus punctatus. Next base: position 12,586 of record VZTX01000282.1, on the reverse strand, counting down.
GTCTGCAGATTGAGAAAAGGTCCCTTGCTGAAAAATGTTAGTTATTATCTGTATATGAATAATGCCGTGTAGTTTTAGTCTTAGTACTTAACATTTTCCATGTAGTATAAAGTGATTTCCCCTTAAAAGTGCATTCTATTGCTAAAGGTTTGCCTGATTTGGATCTTGTGCATCTGCAAAAAACCAAACTTGTCACACACCTGGAAGCTTCAGTAATGAGATCTATGGCAGCATCTCCTCTTCATGCTTTGATTTGCTGTTTAAAATAATAATGCCTTTTAAAATGATTACATACTTCTATGAGAAGAATGGTTTATAAATATCTAAGACTTTTAATAGCCAAAGCAAAATAAAGCAGGAAACTGGAGTCAATGTTTGCAAAAGGACAAAAAATCAGGTCAAACCTGACTTTTTCCTCCTGCATTTTTTCTCAACAATGTAGGACAAGTTAATAAACCAATTTGAATCTCAACCTATTTGTCTGAAAATGAAACTTGTAGAACCTATCTCACATGTTTTTTACAAGACTATCTTTAAGCCGTACTGTAAAATGAAAATATAAAATTATTGCTTTGTCTCATTATTTTTTCTATAAATATTTCTTTACTGCTTCTATTAAAATCTGATTGTATTATTCAATATAAAACTAATTACATGTTTATATCATTAAAGTACTAATATTTATATCCTTGTAAACACAAATGTAATTGTATTTTATATCTACACATTCATATTCTATAGATCGCTGGCAACAAATAATGTACAAATAGTAACTCAAAATATTTAACTTTTTAGGGTCTAAGTAGAAGATAAATGTATTAGAATATATTAAAATGTTAGTAAAATAATTTTAGATATCTTGTTTCTAAAACCTAGGTACCTATTAACCTTCTTTGTCTTAGGTCATCTAGATGATGAATATCTTATTAAACTTATGAAGGATAAGCTCATGTCTATGCCTTGTAGGAATCAGGGATATGTTTTAGATGGGTTTCCAGAGACGTATGCACAGGCAATGGATCTTTTTAAAGGTATGTACTGCTGGGTTTGGCTTTGGTTGCTGCTTTTGTTTTTATTGCTTCTAGTACTGTCATTATCATTATTGCTGTCAGTGCCTCATCTACTTGAAGTGCATTAGCACTGTAACGACTGCAGAGTAGGATACAATACAGAGTTGTTTTCATGTGATTATTAGAATGTGAGATGGACTGTAATGCACCTTATTTAATTTATGCACAAGATAATTTTTAGACTATCTTTCCTGGTAAAGTAAATGCACAAACATGGAGGGTGCTTTCTTGTTCACTGTTGGTCTACTCCACTTAAGCAAGCTCTACAGCAGAATTTCTTCATAATATTTAAGGGCTACTGATGAGGGGATCCAGCCTGCATGTTTTGTGAGCCTAATTACAGTGGATTTATTAGATCAGCTATAGTAGATATGACTTCAGAGAAGCTCTGCAACATGCATTTCGAATTGTGAGCAAGCACTGTCCATACATTAGGACCAAGAATCATCTTCATGTTTAAATTACAACATGAGGTTTGAAGGTAAAGAAAAAACAGTCTTGTTCAGCTTAGTATGCTGTTTTGCAGAAGGTCATGCTCAGCTGATACTCTACAGGCAGTTTTACTCAAGGTTCCTAAGAGCAGACACATAGTGGCAAAAAACATTTTAACCATACAGTTGTAAAACACTTCTGCTCAATGTTCTGAGCCTTGTCTCTGTTTTTTGCAGAGTAATTTGTTTGTCAGGAGGAGAGGCCAAAGATAAGATAGCAGTTTTAAAGTTGGACATATTTAAAAACTGTGAGTGCATGCACACACTTCCATAGTATAGGCAAACAGCTACTAGTGTCCCAAGGTAGTGTTCTGTGGTGGCTGGCAACATGAATTACTTCATTCTCAAAACTAGTGTCAAGGTTAGATAAATTTCCAACTATTAGCATAATTTGGATATAGGCAACCCTGTGTTTGTACTGAGCACATTTTTAGCAAGTATAGGGATATTGTTGCTTCAAATGAAAATGTCAGTTATTTCTTACTTTTGTTTTAGTGGAAGGTGATGAAGAAGAAGAAGAAAAAGTCAAAGTGCCTAAATTTAATAAAATAATCATACCTGGTAAGTTTGATAGGTTTCTTTTTAAATAAACTTAGGAGTTTAGAAATATTGCTGCCACCAACGAGAAGTCTAAAATATCACTCCATCTGTGCCTATTTAATTTAACTTAAAATATGTATCTATTTCATATAACACTGCTGCCCTTGTATTTGAAAGTGAACAATTAATCACAGAATCATTTAGGTTGGAAAAGACCACTAAGAGCATCAAGTCCAACCATTAACCCAGCACTCCTAAGTCCACCACCAAACCATGTCCCTTAATACCACATCTCCATATCTCTTAAATACATCCAGGGATGGTGACTCAACCACTTCTTTAGACAACCTGTTCCAATGTTTGACCTCCCTTTCACTGAAGATGTTTTTATTAATTAAAAGGAAGGTTTTGGTTCAGTTTCTGGGTTGTTTGTTTGTTTATTTGTTATTTGCTTGTGGGTTTTTCTGAAAATGCCATTAACGGTTGGCTGGTAACAGTAACAGTGCTGTCTTTCTTGTGATTACAGCAGCTATTAATGGAATAAAAATGTAATGCATCAGTTATGATGGGAATTGAAATAGAGTGGTTTTCATCTAAGTAGAAATCACTTTATCCTCTTTTTGCATGATGCTGTTTTTGCATGATTCCATTGGAAATTTTGTATATATTCAAAAGATATATTCTTGTTCACAGAATTTATTTTTTCTTTGACTGCATCTGATGAATTCCTTAAAAACAGAATAATACATCTGCCGGAGAGCATCGTTGCTGGAACTCGTTATACTCCAGACCAGTTCCTGAGAAATCTCAAACTCTTCCGCCAGTTAAACACCGATGATAAGACTGTTCTCAACTATTTTGATGAACTTGAAATACATCCTCAGTTTATTGGTATGGAATAATAAAATTAGTAGATAGAATATAAATTTTAAAAATTTGTTCTTACAAATTTAACACTTGCAAAAATCAAATAGTAAGTGTCCATATATAAATAATGTTTTTATTAACATTGAAGAGTACACATACAACAAGCATTTAATTATATACCTGCAAAAAATGTTCTTTTACAGTTAACCTGTTTCTAAAAATTGGGGTTTTCATTGTTCATTTTTGTAGGCCTAATTATTAAAATAATTTTGTGACTTAGGTTACAGATCTCTAAACTGGCATCCTTTCAGATAGGTGTAAGAGTATATTTTCATGGACTTAAATATTATAATTCCTTATATTTTTTTCTTTAGATTTATCCTCAGATGCCATTGTTGCCCACAAAAATCAGATTAATTACCTGGTGTGCAACAAGACAATAATTACACCTTCAAGAGAGACATTGATTGTTTATTTCAGAGTTGTGTAAGCCTCTGTGCTAGGTGGTACTCCACAAATCAAGCACCCCTACTATCAAAACTTTTCACTATTTATACATTTTAAAAAACAAAGGAATTAGTGTTCATTAGCTACAAGTTACATAGTTCTGTTATTAATTAGTATTTTATCTTCTATTGGATAATGAGTCTCTTGCTTCTCATGCTCAGTCTTTCTCTTCTTTTGGATGAGTGGGTTTCTTGAGTTGGTGGTCCTTGAGTCTGGGGTCATGCTTTCCCCACTGCCAGCATTACCTTTTTGCCAATTGGAGCTGATTTCAGTACAATTTCTGAGTTAGCTTTATTAGTTTTTTCCTTATCTTGGGCACTCTGCCAAATGTCCTTGTGGCCTGTAAATTCTGCACATTTTGTGTCCACAGTCAGTGGTATGTCCTTCTTCCCAAGCTTTGTTAATGCCCCGTAGGTCTGGGATGATTGAATCTTGTCCAGCCCTAAACCTTAACAAGGTAATTCTATCAACAAGCAATTTGTTTTTCTAACACCTGGGCATCATTTAGAGCTTGCTATCTTTTTCATGGGTTAAATCTGCCTTCTTGTAGATCAGGCTTGAAAGTATACAAAGATCAAACGTGAAAGAACATAAAGTTTTAAGAAAATTTTTACATATTCCACATTTTGCAACACCATGACAGTATGTGGGCAATCTGTAAATTAAGCAGCATTTAAGAAAATTACTAGAAATTAGAGGTGGAAGGCTGGGACTGAATTTGTTTTGCACTATACCTCTATGTGAGAAAATTTGTCTTCCCTATGTACTATCTAGAAAATTATGATCACTGGGAAATCTTGAGATTATCATTCAAAGCCAGTGAGATCCGAGTGACAGCATTCTAAAGAAAAGGGTGGGTTTTGGGGGGGAGGGGAGAGGAAGGAAAGAAGGGCAAAAATCCTGCAAATAAAATCAACATGCTGATATTTGGAATGTCTATTTGAGATTAATTATGAAAAGTTAATTGTTCAACCCCCTTAGGCATAACTGATTTTCCAATTTTTTAATTTATTGTCAGTCATGAAGATTATTTTGAGAATAAGACCTTATATATGTTGTTAGGAAGTGTAGCAGTGGGAAAAAATAGTGAGTTAGTAAAGTTATTTTAGAATTGAGGAAATTTTGCTACAGAAAGTAAATGTATGAAATGGTAAATATTAAGGTCTGATGCCATCAATTGGTCATATTCTTATCTTACACACTTCTAGATATGCAAGTAGTGGCACTGTCAAAGGCTGAGTGGGTACTATAAAGTGATAAAATATCACAGTATTGTCTGCTAAGAATTATGGATAAAGATTATTCTCAAACTCTAGTCTATTCCAAATACAGAAACTCATTTACCTACTGATTTTAATTATTGTGGCATCACAGCTGTGATGTTCCAGATGAGTTTCACATTGATTGTATAGCATTTGATTCTCATGTTCAAATGAGCATCTTCTTTCGGTCCTGTTTGTCTAAGAACTCCCTTTTTACCTACATTCACATTCCTGGTTGTTACCCCCTGAAGTATGCAAGCATGTTACTTCTGTTGTAAAATGGTAGGAAAAGATTACAAAGATAACTGCTGAGGATCCTTCAGCTCAGCCAATAACTCTCCATTCTAGTCAATGTTCCATCTGGATTTTCAGATGCATAGAATTAAGTAGCATTGTATTTAACCACAGACTCAACTGCTTTCTCAGATTCTGAAGAAGGGGTTAAAAATAGTTTTGGATTTGTTAAATATTGTTTCAAAATACTAGCAGTTTTCGTCCACCTTAAATTTAGAAAATCATAACATATGGTTTTATATATAATTTTTATGATTATTATTTTTTCTGAGTCTGAAATATGAATAGTACGAAGGAGTGTGGGCTTCAAGATTCTGGAAACTCAACTTTGCTACAATGACTCACTTTATGAAGACTGCAAGTTGGTTATCTTGTGTCTTGTTTTTCTCATTTGCAAATTGGGGATGGTGACACAGGCATGTTAGATCTTTCACAAAGAGGCATAGTAAAGTTATAACAGCAATTTCCTTTGAAGACCTTAATTTATGACCTCTTTTTCCAATGATCTTTCCTCTCAACTAGCATCAATGCTAACTTCATTTTTCATTTTAAAGGCATTAATTTTTGAGGATAAATGTAGTTAATTATAATTACTGTAATATGTCCATTGTACTCTTCTGTGGCCATCTAAGAAAAAAATGCAGTCTTTGAGACCTCAAATTCAACATTGATAGCATTCTTAGCAATACTTTAAATGACTAGAAAAGTGATTTTAATTGCAATTTGTATATCCAGATGCAGCTAAAATGGTAGAAATGACGGACCACTTGCCATAGCAAATGTATTCCTTTAATTCAGAATACTTCAGAAATACAATTCCTGATTCTTTGAAAGAAGAAGCTGTAAAATAAGTTTTATCATGTAGAATTATGTTAGTTCTCTCCTTAATTAATCATCAGAGTTTGGATTTGAAGTCTAAATCACAAACATTTTAACTCTTGGAAAAATGGTGTCAGTATTTGAGAGTCTGCACTTGAATTAGTGCTTAGAAAGAGCTGGGAAGAATGCTTTGCCAATGACTTTCAAAATAACTTCCTAAAGAGCTGTGAAGCAGGGACTACTGGATTCTTATCTAAATTCTGTATTCCAGTTCTTTTTACCTTCATCAGCTTGCTCTCCTTACCTATTTCTGCACTTTTACATCTTCCATTTCTTGCCCCTGAACAAGCCCTTTACCTCTGTATTTTCTACCTCATATGCCCACTTTTCCTCTTTTCCATGTACATTCCTCTACTGTTTCTGCCTCCCCACAGTGAATGCATACAGAAACTAGAGAGCCCTGGAGAAAGTCTTCATTCTTCTGTAGTTTTTCTTTTTTTCTTCTGTCTTGTCAAGTTTAATGTGCAAGTAACCTCCAGCAATTAAAAGGGAGAAGTAATAAAATGAAAGAAAAGGTCGTGTTCAGTCTTTATATTCCTGCATGAAGCTACAAATTTGCTTTGTAAATGTAATACAGTAAGAGAGAGACTAGAGAGAGGTCTGTGTATTTGTAAATCTGTATGAGTGAAAGCATTGGAATTTGTGCCAAATACTAGCAACCTATTGTGTAATGTTCATGGGGGAGAGAAAGACAAAACTGATGGTTTTATGCATCCGGATAAGTTGACATAAAATAGGTGTCAAGAACATCTCTGATAGTAGGTAGTTGACCTAATCTTTGTGTTTCAAAACCTGGGCAAGCTGAAATTGATAAATGATAGTTGTAAAAATTATTTAAATATGTTTTTCCTTACATTATCTTAAAAGGCAAACTATTTTAGCTGAAACTGGCAAAGAAAATCAGACTTAGAAAACTTCATTGTGTGTAACAAAAAATTGGCATTTTTAAGCAATCAAAACCAACATTTTTTACTTGAAAATTCAAACAACATGAACACCATATGTTTTTAGGTCTTGCAAAACAATTGACAATTGATAGTTGACAAAAGCCTTGAAATGGTTCTCTCTTGTATTGTTTAAAAGATGTAGCTGTATATGAAGATTCTGAGAACAGACTTACTGTACCAAAGATCATCAAAGAAATTGGAGAACCTCGGAATTATGGTTTGACAGATGAAGAAAAGGAGGCTTTGGAACGACAAGCAGTTGAGGAACGCCTTGTCAAAGAAGCTCAAGAAAAAGTTGAACAAGAGCGTAAAGAGGCTGAGGAAAGGGCTGAAAGAATGGCAAGATGGGAAGAGTGGGTAGGTTAATATATATATATTTGGGAAAACATTATTATTTAGGTGTTTTAGATTACTTTAAATAATCTGTTATGTAAATACACTTGGGAAGTGTGGCACAAATTCTCTCATTTCTTATATCCTATTTTAGATCTAGGTTAGACTATCTTCACAGTGCATTTTGAAGCCCAACCTACAGAATATAATCTCTTTTTTATTACATAGCATATTTTTGCATTTTGGTATTATCAACATATCTTTAAAATACTTTTATGGTATTCTTGTTGTTGCTGCTGTGCAGTAGCTCTTCTATTTTACCATTTATAAATATCTACTACAATCAATGGTGATTTTCCTTTTCCGGTCCTAGGACTTCTGCATGACTTTGTTCATTTGACTTCTAAGCACCTGACCCAGTCTTAATTATCAAACTAGATTTGTGACCCAACACTGACCAATATTCCAGCCCATATTGCAGAAAGGTTTCTGAGCCTGCAAGAACATGTGTGAGAGCTGTGTACTCAATTCAGTAAGGACTACCTGATATAGTCTGAGGGATAGTTTTTGTTTGCTAATAATATAATAAGTACTTGGTATTTAGGCTACTTGACCTCAGAGGATTTGAACATGATGCTTTTTTCTTGTTTACTTTGCCACACCTGAGGACCTTTTAATTAAATTACCTGAAATGCATACTGTAAGAATGTTCCTGTTCACACCCTAAGTCAGGCTGTTTCACCAGAAGGCAAGTCTATTGTGTTCTTTTAGAGCTATTTAAAAACAAACTGATCAATTCCACAGAGAAATCTTTTATTTGAAGTAAGGATAGTTAACACATTTTAGCTGTATTCAATCCAAGCCATCTACGTTTAAAAAGGCAAACTGTGCATTAATCAAAGCTAAACTAGGTGCTTAAATGAAATGCCTGCTTAACGTTATCCTTTTAAATAGGCAGATGCTCAGGAAATCTAAGTAACTGTTCATTTGTCCTTGAGACTAGATTAGCTGTTGTCTCAAGTAGTGCCCAAAGACCCCTTGCAAGATTTAATCAACAGCACTCCTGGATTGAGTGAATAAGGTAAAAATTGGTGTGTCTGTTTTATGTGAACACTGCTTTTGTGTTATGCAGGGAGTATAGAAAAACAGTCTTCAGAGTATCATCTGTTTGCTGTATCTCTATATGACTCAGGCTACAGATAAATAAAATGAGTGAAAAGAGGACAATGAAAATGAGTTGGAGTAATCTGGCTAAAGCTACTGCAAGTATACAGGCTACTAAGTGCTATTGAACGGAAGAAAGAAAAGCTTGCAGCAGTTTTATTTCCTCATCCCTCCTACTTTTTGAGTGTAAAAATTGTATTTGATTTAACCTGAATTCAGAAACAAATTTAGCTGGTGTAAATGGATGTAATTTGCTGTGGTTTTAGTCTATTTGACTCTCAAGCCCCTCAAAAACATCCATGAAATAAGAATAAAACAAACCAAGGAAACCAAACTGAAACAAATAAACCAAACACAATTTACAATTTAAAAATTTAGAAAGCCACGACTCTCTACTGAGTAAAAATACTCTTTCCCTCCAATTCAGAGAAAACTCAAGAAATCATCTGTGTTTGCAATAGTATTAATTTTTAAGTGCTACAGTGTATTTCAACCATTTTGCCAAATACCGGAAACAGGGCCACTGGAAGACTTGAGAATAAACTTCCTTTAAGGTGTTAAAGAAAAAAAAAATTTAATAAGGAGATTGTATGAGTTCTTATCATGTTCAATTCTTTGTCCTCGGTGTGTTGTGTGCTCTAAATTTACTAAGCAGTTCATAATTTTTTCTGCCAACTTGTTTTTTAAAGTTCTGGACACAGATTCTAACACTATTTTTTTTTTCTATAGGCCAGGACTATTATTTAGCCAAATGCTATTTGATATATGTTATAAACATATTTATTTATTTATTTATTGTTTCTTCACTACTTGTAGAATAAACAGACGGAGGAAGTGAAAAAACAAGAACAAGAATTATTGGAGGTCCAGTCTGTTCCACTACGAAACTATTTAATGAAGAATGTTATGCCAACACTTATGCAAGGGATAAATGAATGCTGTAGGATCAGGCCAGATGATCCAGTCAATTTTCTGGTAAGGTGATTACATTTTGTTTCTTAAATATGTTTGAATACTCATGTAGACCCAAAGAATCTCTGTTAACAAAAAGACTTAAATTTTCTCCCCACTTTCACAGGAGCAACTAATTAATAATTAGAATCTGTGAATCCAGTGACAGCAATTATAGTGAAAATTAAAACCCAGCAACTACTCCTTTTGGGATCAATTGATATAACAGCAATAGGGCAAGAATCACTATGAGAATGTGTTTCCCCTTGGTATGTGCACTCTGCATATCTTATGTACCCTGACAATTCTGTTGTGACATGGAGGACTACAAGTTAAAGAACTTTTTGACATCAGGCTTTCACTGCCATTAGACTGATTTCTGCCAGTGAACCTATTACGATATCTGGTAGCTGGAATTAAGTGCCTCAAAATAGGGCCCACAAAGAAAGAAATCCCTGGGCAATGACAGACTTTCAATCTAAACTCCCCATTCTTCACAGGACATCCCTCATGGGACCAGTAGCCATATGAGGGTCTGAGAGCTGGTTGCCCTTCATTGCTTTGCTGTCTGTTACCAAGGGGTTGATAAGGGGTCACCTCGATCCCTCTTAGGTTGGTTTCAGTGGGGGTTTCGGTTGGTTCTGGTTGTTCCAATAATGTGGTTGTTACAGTTCATATACCAAAGTCTATGGCCTGTCCACTCCAGCTATTAGTTTTTAAGTAATGTTTAAGCTGCAGCTTTGTCTATTGTAATTATTGTTAATGTTCAGACTGTTAGTGCCAGGTTTCACTGCAATCCATCTTTGACTTTATCTGAACCATATGGTTATGTTTTTAAGTTCAACTTGCAGCCTAAAAATTCTAGCTACTTAGGTCTACTTTCAAATGACATAAAATTTTAACCCTTCAGAAAGGGGGACATCACTCTCCACTCCTCTAGGCACAACTGAACACATTGTTGTAATGATGAAAACAAGCTCTTTGGTAATTCCTTTCATACACATACATAAATAAAGGAGAAAATCCTATAGGACATTAATAGACTAATTCCAGTTGCAAATGACCTCAGGAAATGATCCAGCTCAACTTTCCACTGACAGAAGGCTCAGCATTGCATTCAGACAGGAATCCAGGTGCTGTAACATTATTGCTGTGCTGCTGCTCTGCCTGCACGTCCTAACCAAGCTGTTCACAAGTTGAAACAGAGCATTTTATTAATCAAACAAAAGTTTAAAATGAAAGCAATGGTGTTGCAATCCCACTTCAGGCACTAAGGAATGTTTTCTTCGTTTAACCTTTTTTCTAACTGGTGAGTGACCACTACCTGTAGCTGTAGAGTATGAGATCTTCCCTAATAACTGCATAGCTTTTAAAGATCAGTGTCAGTGGGTCCAGAAATCAGGCCCTAGGGTACTTCCTAGACTTTTCCATGGAGTGACAAATACTGTTATAAATGGCTCACTTCCTTCTCTTGCCCATGATAGAAACAGGGTGACTGCTACCAAGAGGGAGAGAGAGGTCAATGATATTTTGGATGGTATTTGGGGGAAAGAGAGTTCTCTGACATTGACATTTTCTGCCATAAGTTACCTTTTAGGGCTGTTTAATATGTTCTGCAGTTTTGTTTATAACAATGTTATCCACTATATCTGTTATTTTGCATACATTTCCAAGTTGGAGACATGAAAATAATTGTAATTTTGAAATTCTTCTGTTTATAGGCAGAATATATCTTTCAGAACAGTCCTGATATCGACTGGAATAAACATTAAATCCTAGCAGCAATAGGTATCGTGAAACAAAAAGGGAGAAAAGTCCTAATACATTTCGGATAAAAATACTTTGTTTCTGATGATATTTTTGTTTAGGCTTATTATGTAATCTTCAATTTTAATGCTCATACTTTATTTCTATTTTGCACTGGGTTTTTAATATTTCTTCTACAACATTTCCATTTGCTGCATATATTGATTGCTACATTTACGTGTCTGTATTTCAAATGCTCATTGGAAACTACAAATCGTAAGAATTCTGTTCTCTCTGCAAAACCTTCTTCCTGGATTTATTTTCAGATACACATTCTATTTAATCAATATATTATTTTCCTGATCCTTAGTGAATGTAGACAACAAGCCTGAGAAAAACTTTTATCAGAAAAAAAAAAAAAAAAAAGTGTTTTTACTGAAAACAGAAATAAATAGAAGCAGCAAGTTCTCTTATTTACCCTCCTGGCTATCAAGAGGCAAAAAGTCACAAAACAGAGTTTTCTTGTGCTGCACTGAAGACTGCCTGGTAAAGAGTTTTCCAGCATAGGTATGTCATAAAACCTGTATTTTACCTTGGTCTCAAACGCATGGCTGTAGAGCTCATTTAATAATCTTCAGCATTCAACACTAGATACATATTTTTTCAGAGATTCTTGAATAATCTAGACTTGCCAGCACATGGTTGTCATTCTCAATTTCATTGAGTTCATCCAGCTCTCAGAGAAACGGTATCTATGCTGACTAAGCTGAAACTGATTGCATACTTGGTGTAAAACAAATACAGGATTTTGACAAAACAGAAGGCGAGGACCCATTGTGCAAAAGGAGGGGTGAAAAAAGAGTAAGAACTGAAAGAATAGTGATATTGAAACATTTTACAGCTATTTTATCTGTAACTTAGAGTATCAGAATTTTAGATATGTTAATGTCCGATGTTTTTATTCAGATATATTAGTATCTTTACAGAGAAAGTCTTAGTCAATCTGTTTTAATACAGTCACACAGACAAGTTGGGAATAGAACCATCTAAAGAAACACATATTTTTGTGGTCTATATGTCCTATATGCTGTCAACCCAAGTTACCATTTATCCTGTGAGGCAGTTGAAGATAAAATAATCGGTAGTTTTAGACAATTTTCAGTTTGAAAGTGCTATTTTTCAGAGTAAAGACTGGACACTTAAAAAAAGAGAGGGTAAACCAGGTTTTCTCTAGAGTTACTGTAAAACCGTAACTCCCTAGATCCTGTAATGTACTTTTCTAAGAATAAAGTTTTGAGCTGTAAAGAATGTGACTTATTTTTTTTTTTAATATATATTCTGAAAGTTGATGCAGACTACTCCAGGCACTTGTTTCAAAAACAACTCTCAGAAAAGGACGTTTGCTTTGGGCAGGGCACGAATGCATAGTGACCCCGACGCGGGTGGCCAAAGCCACGCACGGCGCTGCCTTTGAACGAGTCCGTTCCGCGCCCGCAGCGGGCTGAGCTCAGAGCCCCGGGGGCTCCCGCAGCGCC
>VZTX01000280.1:0-29053 GCA_013400915.1 Pardalotus punctatus | reverse complement strand
ACCAGCACAGAAATGGAGGACACTGCTTTTCTTTCACTGCCAGAGCAAGCACATCAACATTCACTGTTCAGAAACAGGTAGGAAATCCCTGGAATTTAAAAAACACCTAGTGCTCATTCTTTGCCAGTTTGTGAACAAGCTCATTTGCAGTTCTGGACTTTCTTTCTCTAGGACTATTTATTGTCTTCTGTATGGTTTCAGAGCCAATGTTGGCATAAGCAGTTTTCAGCAAAATCTCTCAAATGAAAAATTTCCTATGTGTGGATGAAATTTTCTGTGTGCCTTACCTTTCATTGCAATCTCCCAGGCAAGTTCATCTCAAAAATCAGGAAAAGACATAGCAAGGACTACACTTCCTAAAGTTTTCCTAAAACATCTATTTTGACAGATGCTGGCAATAGAGCAGTAATACTCAATAATTGGTCTTCTTCAGAATGTTTTTCTTACAAGGTCTATACATTTCAAGATATTTTTATCCACTTCAAATCCAATCAAATCCACAAATCAAATTCTTACATTTATACCAGATCTTTAACAAATGCACTTATTATTTACAGGAATGCTTTGAAATAGACAGTCCTAATATATTATCACAATATTTTCCTTTTTGATTTCTAAAAATACTCTTACAAAATAAACAAATGTTTTCAATCCATTACTTCTAGTAAGCCTGCAACAACAGAAAACTAAGTAATTAGACTGATTTCAAAAGAGAAATGTTGTGGCCTTCTATAAATAAAAAAGGACCTTCAAATTATTTCCTGTCAGATTAGAATAACTACGATCCTATACGTCTTTCAATAATGTAATTACAATCTCGAATGAGACTTTATGTGCTATAATATTTGTAACAAGGCCCTCAAGAAGGTTCTGGACAGTTTTCAATACCAAACAGAATGATGGAATTTTAAGAATCATCAGAAAAATCATTTAAAGGGAGATGATGATCTATTTTTTACATAATTGAAACCTCATACAACATAGGTCATACCAATATATTTTAACGCACACAAAACTTCTGAGCAGAACAGGTCTGAATGAGCAAGTAGGAAAAGCAGATTTAGGAAGTATCAATAAACCAATACATCTGCTAGTCTTTTGTGAAACTAGAACATAAGCAGCAGAACCTGAGGCAAAATAATGAGTTTAGTTCAAATGCACTATGCTTATTAAAAAGAATAAAGATTGTTATCTCAGAACTGCCTGTTACAAACTTTGCAGCCTCAGCAGAACATAAACTGAAGAAATGTTCTACATTTTAATGCTCCTACATTCATTACACGGCCTGCAGGGGCCATTGTGCAAATCTTGTCTGACCTTCTGCACAGCACAAGCAACAAGACTGCAGTGAGTTCAGTCTTGTTGGGAACAGAGAATGTAGAAGCTTTTCTTCTACAAGACTGTGATTTTATCACACACATTCAAAAGGTTATATGAGGTAATTTTGGGAAAAGATAGGAGTGGTAAGCACATAGACAGCCATAACTACACATATCTGGAGCTGTCATTCTCCTGAAACTTACACAGAGTCCTGCCTGTGCTCCGGACTCTCAGCATCTTTTTCATACAGTTAGCAGAGAGCTCTGAAAAGGAACTCCAAGGAAGCCAATATGGCCTTCATTCCATGGCACTTACATACTTAAAATTATGAGAATTGGATTTTTATATAGATCATGCTTTTAAAAATGCATTTAAAATCCTTCTGTCCTGTAAGGATCAAGGAAGGAAATGCCACTACTTTTCATACCTCACCAAGAAGTACACAAGACTGTTAAAGCAGTGTTTTTTATGTAACCAAGAGACTATTTATTTTATATACAGGTTTTCAAAATAACCTTTATCTTCTATAATTGATATGAACTATAAGAATAATTTTTCTATGCTATTATGCAAGTGAATAATGTAAATTATCAAAAACTATGTCTTACAACCTTGTTGAGACTCACACCTGCTTCTATTTAGCCCACAGAATTATTTCAAAACTTACTAAAATAAATTTTTCAAAATGCTGTTATTAACTAATAAAGAAATATATTCCAACATTTTACAGGGATGCAAGTTTTGGTATTACTTTACCAAAGCAAATTCATCCCTTCTAGAGTAAAATTTCTCCCATATTCTTTTTGTCTGTTTTATGATTTGACTTCTCAGAAGGATAAGTTGGACACATTTTCTTACAAGGAGTTTAAATTAAAGCTCAAGCTCATCTTTTTTCCCCCTCCATTTTGTGCAGATACAGACAGTGTAAGAACTAGAATTTTCAATCTGAAGTCATTCCTGCACTTCAGTAAATTTCTCATATGGCCCCCTACCCTGAGCAGTAAAATGTCCCTCTCAGGTGATCCTTAAACACTGTGCTGCACTGTGAATTTAGGCTGCAGCACACAGATAGCTCAGCTTGTGCTCCATAATCATGGGGATGGACAGGATTGGAAAATATGATGTTAGAGTCAGTCTGAGTTATCAAGTAAATATTATGTCTATAATTTTCTTTTTTTTCTGTGTAACTAATTAAATTTTAACATAATTTTAAACCTGAAATGGTAGAGGGGCTGAAAAATGCTTTCTTGTTACACATGTTAAAGTTGTTAGGGGAATAGTGAGATACAGTAGTGTAATTTTGCTAGTAAAAATTCATAAGGTTTCCCTCTGGCTAGAATATACTATTTGCTTTCAAATCAAAGAATAAGTCAAACTGCTGAATAGAAAGGATGAGTTATTATTTCTGATTATAAGAAAAGGATTATGGTTTTTCTTCTGGGCTTCCAAAGGCATCTTTAATATATCTAAGATAAATATGTTTGGGTCTGAATTCAGACATGGCAATAATAACAACTGACATATTTCAGGCAAAGATGTCAGTCAATTCTGCAAAGTAATTAAAAATTGTATTTACAGGGATCACTTTGCCACCACTGAAATCTTGACAACCCTAGGGTGAGAATCAGCAACACTTACAACAAAAACACAGAAAGCAGTATGTTCAACATGGAAATTTTGTGTTCCCTTGAAACTTCAGTAGAAATGTAGAGAGGCAGAAAACATAAGCCCTAGTGCAATTTAACCAGTACCTTAGGTCAATGCTATCATTTTGGCTTAGAAAAAATACAGATAATGTCTAAAAGAATCAGCATGTATATCTGCTTTGCACTCAGGGCCATTAGCCAGCTAAGGGAGAGCAATCTATGCATTTGCACCTTGTTCTAAAGCTGGAATGAGCAGAGCTGAAGTCGTCTGAAGACTCCAGATTTCGGTCCTTCGGAGCAATGGGGGTCACAGAAGGCTGTGGGTGACTCATGTCCTGTCCTAGACAGCAACTCTGCTTTGTCTGTCCTGAGCCTTCCCAGAGCAGCAGAACACAATGCTGGTGATCTTAAAATCATCAAAGTATTTTCATGTACAAGGTTTCTCCTCAGTCTCCCCCAGCAGGAGCGACTGGACAGTTTTCCTCCAACATGCTGGAGCTCACATGTCATTTCTCATACGCATATTTTACTTACTGGCAGTTCAAGGGCACGTTTTCATTTATGACATTTTTGTACACTATTACAATTTTGCACGTTCATAGTCTGGTATGACCCCAAGAACAAGTCTGTGCAAGGATGTGTGTGAGATGTGTGCAAGGGCCCCTGCGGAAGAGGAGCTGATATAAAAACATCAGAGTGAGGGACTCTGACAGAGGAGGGTCTTCCTGTCAGTGTGGGTGACACTGAACAAATGACAGAAATGAAAAGTAATTCCATAATTTAAATAGACAAAATAAGATAATCACAAATTTCGGCATTAAAAAATATTTCACAGGAAAACTCACTGTTTTGTCTGGGTTAGTGTGTTTTTATTTGTTGTTGTTGTTTTGTTTTTTCCTGGGATGTTTGTCCTCTTTTAGCCCTTTCTTAGACCTCATTCTACACCAATGACATAAAAAAATGTTACCAGCACAGTTAGCTTACCTGTAGAGATTATGAATGCTCTTCTAAACAATTAATATATAATTTAAAACTGGTATTTGTTTTCATGTATATCTTTTAAATTAAGGTTAAAGTGAGTTAGTTTAAAATTAAGTCATACCATAAACCAATTCTCATTTCATTTAACCTTAATTTATATTCTCCTTTTTTTTTAATCTCTTCAAAATAATTGTCTCCTATTTCCTTGTCATTACCTTGGTAATTTCCTTCACTGCTTGATTTAGAAAATGGTATTAAGAAGGGCAGTAGAGTATGAATGGGCTAAGATATAATACTTTTGTTTATTGCTTTACAGATTATAGGGAGAAATTTGTTTTATGAAGCAGCAAAGAAGAAAACAGGCACTGTTCTGGAAATTAAAGGTCTGCCAGTGTGATGCACAATTCTCTCTTGAATTGAAGATTAATTAAATACCTTTTAAAAAATCAAGGTAAATGTCAGTGAGCTGAAATGAAAGAATGTAGAATAACTATTACAAGCATAGCTAAGACAAAATAATTTGAAATATTATCATAAATAATGCATAATATTATCTGAAAAATAATCTTCTCTTTTCAGGTCTGGGATTCTGCATAAACAGATATTGATATGATAACAATGATATGTTGGTGTGCACTTAATTAATGTGGGTTTAGAATTGACCATGTTGCTTTCCTCTCATGTATATTAAACTGCTAACAATTTCCAAATAAATAACAAAGGAATTTATTTATGTAAATGGGTTTGATTGATGAAGTCTTCTAGACCTCTGTTTCTCTAGAGAAAGAGTAACGGAATATTTTAAATTGAAAAGGCATAGTCTGAAATACTGAAAAATTGTTAATGGTTAAGGCAAATATGGAACATCATGAATGAGATTTTTTTCCCCACCCAACTACTTTCCCCATTATTCCATGATTTAAGTATTGACTGCTGTGAAGTTAAGCCTTTTTTTAAATAAAAAGGACAAAGAGACACTGGAAGACTTCTTTTCAATTTGCATTTTGGTAAAGACCACACTAGGAGGGGAAGAGGAAGAGGCTTAAACATTTTAAGTACAAAAAGCAACAAAGAGTAGGTGTTGTCTTGCAGCCTCCTTTTCCACTTTTCCTTCTCTATCCTAATGTTTACACGTGCTTTTTCCTTTTTGCACTCTTCCCAACATTTTGTTTCACATTCCAGCCCTTTACATCTCCCTCTTCCTCTTCTTCATATTTTCATTTTGTAGTCTTGTAAATTGTCTAATTCACCTATCATAACTTCTCTGTTGTAACTTTGTTTAGGTCATCAAGATGTTGAACTACATGAAAACATAATCTCAACCTTTGCTTGCAAGCAGTGGTGAGCACAGCCCATCTAGCCTAACACCACCTTCCTTTTAGGCAAAGAGACTCCTTACTGCCTTCTCTTGCTCAGTAATTGCTGACTCATCTTCCTCCTTGTGAGGGCTCTTAATTGTTTATAATCACTTACAGCCTCTAGGTTCTGATCAAAAATTTCCCACTATTCCGAAATGTCATATGCCCCACTTAGCAAATGAGGTAGTATTACATGATGACAGACAAGACTAAATCAAAGGCACTGCACACATGGATATTAAAATATTTTCGTGAACTTACAGATAAAAGAAGGATATTAAAGTCACTGAATACATTCTTCAAAGAATCTTAAGCAGAAGAGAGCTGTGCTTAGGACATAGGCAAAGAGAAAAGGGGGAAATCAGATGGTGTATTGACTTGTGTTGATTAGAAACTCTTTCACTGGGCTTCTAAAGATAGATATTCATTTGAGAAATGACAGGGGGTTTTAGCTCAGCAAGTATGTGCATTATATGCATCAGACTCAGAACAAATTCTTACTGTGAATTATCAGTCAAGCATCTCAGTTCTCTAACTACATCTACTTATGAATTTGCATTTGAACAGAATGTGAAGCTGAACTGTATGCATCTATTTTAGATAACATACTCAAGCTTTGAGGGAGAAAATCTTTTGCAAACCTACAAAACTTTCATCATTTTTGTCTAATTTTTTTTCTTTCCATTGTAAATATAAAAGATAGAAGCTTACTGCTAGGGGTAATTCACTGACTTGTAGACACAAGTAAACAAAAAAGTGAAAGAATAAGCATGATATTAATAATACTTCTTTTATAGCTTGTTTATTTGTACATTTCAATGGATGTTGTTGTTGTGTGTATGAGGATGTGTGTGTTTTATGAAACAGATTTTTAAGTAAGAAAAATGAAGATCAATTTTTAGATTATATTTACCTGAAGTTTCTAGTAAGCACATTTGGGAGGAACTCCAAAGAACTGGCTATTGAATAAGATGTCCAGAAGGAAGTTTTAACAGTTGTGTCATCTTTTAAATTGTCAAGAGAGCACAAAGTTTGCATGGGTTGAATGGATCTTTCAAAATACAACAGGAACAGAAGGGATAGGGAGCAGATAATTGATGATGTATTTCTACATCTGTCATCTCCTGCTGATATTGATAAGTCACTTTTAAAACACCTTGAGAACCTTCAGGGGAAATTGGAGTCATGCTCATTTGCATCCATTTGTTTATTTTTGACTTATCCATCAAGGTAATGCTGCTTTATTGTAGTTCATGGGATCACAAAATCACAGAATGTTTGTGATTGGAAGGGACCTCCTGAGGTCACCTGGTCCAGCACCCTTGCTCCACCAGGAACACCTAGAGTCAGTTGCCAGGACCATGTCCAGATGTCATTTGAATGTCTTATTTTCCATCTGACTTTCAACTAATTAATTTGTATTGATTTTTTTAACATTTTTAATTGACTTTTTAAAAAAATTATTGAATTAATTATTATTGAAAAGAAATACTTATTTAAAATTGTCCTTTCTTCCTTTAGTAGTCAAATGGTTGTAGTTAGCAGTTGTGATCTGGAAATCTGAGGACCACGTAAACTAGCAGAAAAATCCCATCCCTGATCTGATATTAAGGCAGAAAACCTTTGGGGATCTATGCTAACCTGCCACTACTTGGCAATTTTTAGAGAAAAAATGTTGATGCTTCACACTTGGAAACAAACCTTTCTTCTTAGTGTTCTTTGGGGTTTGTTTAAAAGGATCTGTATTATCTCTTGCTGTCACTATTTTACGCATTGCACATTTTAGTAGTCCACAAGTATGGCTGTAGTTTTTTCACTTTTTCATGTTTAAATAATTGCTCAGCTTACATCTATCCTTCATGATCAGCTAACCACGCTCAAGGAAATACTCTCAGTAGTCAGGGAAAAGATGTGCCCACACATCAAAGAGATTACAATACATACTGGAGCCTGGGAGATTTAAGGCTTCTAACACTACCTCTACTATAAAGATAACACCATAATCTCTATAGTAAAAGTAGAAAAGCAAATTATTGGTGGCTAGGCATCAATAAATCTGAAGACAACACTACATTTCTTGTAGAGGTGGATGAATACCAAACTCACTGGCAAACACACAATTTTGCTTTCCATATATTGCAGGTTCTTTGGCTGTTTCAGAAATGATATTTTTTTCCATTGCATCTTTAGGTTTTTTCCAGCTATCTCAGGGATATACGAAGATATGCAAAACATACCAGAACATTATTGGTACTGAATTGCAAAGCAGATTTGAGTTGTGCTCTACTTCTGTGCAGTTTTATGTGAGCTTTGACTTTATCCTTAATGATTCCCACAACTCCTTCTCTCTTTGGTGTTCACCAAGAGGAAATAATTTTACTTCAGTGGGTACTGAGTCTAGCTATGAGTATGTTTCAGACTTTACATATGAAGCTATTTGCTCAAAAGTATTTTCAAGCTAGTTTTTTCAACTTGAAAATAATTTATATTCATTGTCACACAGTGATTTTGCATTGCAACTTTGTAATAATAAGCTCTCTAAGTGCTATATACTTAAGCTTTCTTCTACTCCCATTATTTCTCTTGTTTACCGACCTGAGACATAAAAAGAATTTAAACAGTTAATATATATTAACTGCAATGATACAATAGATTTCCAGGTATGCAAGTGTGACAGATGTGAGTTATTTTTTACACAAGAATAAATCACTCTGCCCTATAGCTGCCAGGCTGTCAGCTTCACCTGTGCAATTTGGAGAGAGCATTTCCTAATTTTCATAAAATGGCAGATTTCAGGTCCACAGACTTCTTTGTGAATAATTGCTTTTTTCAGAAGAGTCAATGCTCTCCTTTAATGGTCTTTAACATCTTGGGAATTCTATTTTGTAGAAAGAAAATTCCACACCTACTTTTTCAAAGTCTAGGCAATTAATCCAATCCATGAAAGGGGGAAAAGAAGAAAAAAGTAAAACCTGAGTTTTTTTCTGGTATAAATTTTAGTTACAGCATATGCTATAGGAGACTTATTTTTATGTCATGTCTTTCAGGAATATGGCACAATTAACTATATTTAGTTACCAAGGAATCTAATGGGGTTTAAATACCTGGGAAATCTTCATAAACATTACTTCTCATGCTAAATTCAAGCCATTTGTACTCTTTTGTCCTTAGCTGATCTCAGCCAAGATAAAACTGGGCTTCTTTTTCTTCACCTTTCAGATACTAGATGTCTGCGTCACAGGATATTACATGGCTTAGTTCTGTTATTCATTCATTATTTTTTTAATCAAATGTTTTGAGATCCTCAATGAAAGATGCTGGAATAGTGGGATTTTTTTTCTTATCATAGCAGGATTGTAAATATATATGTAAAGGACAGGTGCATACCTGAAATGCAAGGACCTTTGAGGATGTAAGGGGTTTGAGGGTATCTGGCAAATGGCTATTCAAATTTTTTTAAAAGTCAAAATAATGAAAAACTAATAGATGGAACACCAAGGTACACAAAGTCTAATCAGAGATAATAAAGACAATAACAAAAATGAGGACACTTAGTTCTCTGCTTGATGAACTCCAGTGAATAAGTGTCTGCCACCAGTGACTTCCACCTAATCAGCTGGAAAGGACCAGGCAGTCTGCGCTGCTCTGCCTGTGTAAGTGATGTTTTTGTGGCTGAAGGTAGCTCTGCCTCTGCTGGTCTGTGAGACTGCCTGGGAAGATGAACTCCTTCAAACTAATTCATTTGAATAGAGGCAAACAAAAAACTGCTTAGTTCTAGTTTTCCCCTGGAAGTAATCTTAGCTGACATTAACTGCCTCAAATGCAGATTTTCAGTCAGAGGAGTCTCTAGACAGTCCATTCATGTATGTTAGCACTGGATGAAACAGCTTCTGTAGGTAACCTTCTCTGCTTATCTGCAGCAGAAGGAACTGAGGTGACTTCAGCAAGAAAAGGAAATTTTAAAAGGCTAAGGTTAACTGAGAGAAAATCTTGACCTTAGGCACCAAGAAAGGAGAGAAGGCTGTTTTTCTGAAATGAAAACAATTTAGAAATCATGGAAATTCCAGAGCATACCTGTAATTAATGTGACTGTCTGTGTAAGTGGCAGAATTACAGAAAGAGTCCTTTTTCACAGTATTGATAATATCAATATAATAGATTGTTACCAACAGAGCCTTCTTAAATGATTTGAAGAGGATGCTGGCAAACTCGATACTGCGCAGGAAAAGAACCCCAAGTGATACTGTTGGGGGATGCAAAACTAACCTTTGAGAGAAGAGTTGTAGTTTGACATATAGCAGAGCTTTTTTTTTTAATATCACTGAGATTGAACAATGTTAGTAAGCAGAAATGAAAGAATATAAGTAAATATAGCGAAGAAAAACCCTTGAGCAAAGAGTTGTATATGTCAGGGAATTTATTATAAGACAAATTAGGCAGTGGATTAAATAATTTTTCAGGAGCTTGCAGTCAATAAAAGGAGAGCAGATAGAAAAATAGCCAAAAAACCATTACTGTTGCTGAATTCCTCGTTATGTATTGTGTTCACATAGGACAAAATATTAACTAGTTTGGCACTGTATTGTAAGTCAACATATTGCTACATACATTGTTAATTTGCTTTTCCACAAACACAGAGTTGATCATAAGAAGGTAAATCTCATGGTTTAAAGTGCTGAGTTTAGCTGCACTGAAGTAGTGATGGGCCGTGGGCCATGATAACTGTTTTAAAAAGGTGTATTTGTAATGGTATGGTACAAAATTAACTAATTATTGCATTAATCTCATGTCAGCATTGAAGTTGAAGGGTTTTTTTTAAGACATAAATGTAAATTACAATTAAGGAAGAAGAGGCAAGCTCACCTTTGAGCTTGGAAAAATACCCACTTGTCTCAAAGTATGTTTTTCTAGGTTCCCTTTTCCTAAGGCAGAAGGTGATAGTTCAGCCACTAAAGGCTTTGCTGTCAGAATCTGCTAATCAGAGAGGATCAAAGTAGGTCTCCTTCATGGCCATTACAGAAGAAAAGACAGTGTTGGTCTGGAAAGCACATCTTTCAGTGAAGAGATGTGCCTTTTAATGGAGTGGTAAAACAATAGATGTCTTTATAAAAGAAAAAGCTGAAAAATACAGTTTTATTCACTCCTGTTCTTTGAACTTATTGGGGATATTACTTTTTCTTTTTTCTACCAGTCTCTAAAAGACTCAAGTCTCTTGTCAAAGTTGAAACTTCTATGGATATCCATTATTTAAAAGGCTTTTTACAACTAGCTTCCCATGGAGTATTTTTATTTTATCATTTGCTTTTATCATTTGTCTGGTTTGTTTTCAATGGTGAGGTTTTTTACTATTATTTTTTGCTTTATCTATGCCATTTTCTAGTTAACATTTTATGCTGTCTTATTCTTTTTCATATACCCTGTAGAACACCCATTATTTGACAGCACACTCAGAACACCAGATGATACTTGTATTGCTTATTATGGTTAATTTCAAAGCAGTTCCCATCAAACCTATGTGAGGAAATATCTCTTTATTCTGCCTTTATTACACTCTTTATTTTCCCTTGCTCATCATGCAGTTATATTACTATTAAGAAGAGTGGGACAAGAACCATCATATTGAGAAGCCTACATTGTATTTAATGTGGTCTACAGATGAATATCACTCCTATTTATACCACACTAAATTGCACTTGGGGTGTTAGACAGTTAGAAGACACAGGATTTGCCTAAAAAAACAAAAAGGAGAACAAAAAGGAACAAAAAGGAGAGAGAAAATCCAAAGGATAAATAGGAACAAGGAGGGAGCAGAAGGGTTCTCCAGCACCATTGTATAGTGTTCTCATCTCCAGCAGGTAAATCCATTAAAAAATTACTTTTGGTAACTGTCCAGGTTCTGCCTTTGTAGAGGTTCTCCCTTCTGCTCCTCAAAGACTCTCCTGGAATACTGTTCCTCCAGTTACAAATCAGCTTCTATTTTCTAGTTTAAAGGTGAATAGGGACAGCTATCCTGGTCATTTGGTGTCCACAGTTGATTTTTAAGTTACAAGTTGCGAGCTTAGTGCTATTCCTAGGCTTTCCTGGAATATACTCTCTTATGTCCTACAAATGTAGGAGCACCACAGGTCTGTTTGATGGGTTGTTTTTTTTTGCCCACCAAAAGACAGGAGGAGAAAGAGGGCAGTTGCATGTGGGAAAGGAAATTTAATATAGGATTTGGTGCTTAAGAATGATAACAGTCTGACAAATGGGGGCTGCCCCTGAGATTCCTCTGGGGAAATTGGACTCCTTGGGAGAAAAGAGAGGGTCATGGAGTAGCACCTGGGCCAAGCAAAGAGGGCGTGACCGTGTCTCACAGAAGGATCTGGAGACACAAGTGTAAGGGCACAGGGAAGTCAGGGTGGGGAGTTCAAGCCAGGAGGGGGGTGAAAGGCTGAGGAACCTGCATGTGTCCATGGGGAGCATCCCGGAACACTGCTCATACACACCCTGCCCCGCACTGATTGCTGGGCACACCCTTCTCCAACTTCATCCTTTGCTATTGTTAGAGATGTGGTCCTAATTAAAGGATTTCTTGGCTTTATTATTTTAACATGGCTCTATATAAAAGGTTGAAGAACATGCAGCTGTACAAGGGCTTTCTAAGCTCTCGTGTTAGTAAGATGTGTGATCCATAAGACTGAGGATGCAAAATGTAGGTAAGTACATACTGAGAAAAAGAACTTTTTTTGTAACTGACTCAGGTTACCCAAGTATTTGGTTGATTTTACTATGCTAAAAGGAAATATTTCCTCTGTGTTTTGCAATTCACAACATCTCCACATTTTTACTGCATCTTCTAAGAAAGAAATCTTTCACTTTTTGATGGTTCATGAAAAAATAGAAAAAATGAAATTTAGGTTTTTTGCATGATATCACACTTCAGAAAAACCAGAGGCTGAAGAAGAGTGTCCAGCAATCTGCTTAGTGCTGGGTTCAGCAATACCAGGTAGAAGTACATAGATTGATACCAAAATAAACCAAGATTCTCCTGGCTGAGGTCCCATTCCCACATAGGTAGGCACATATTGCTGTTTTCAAAGAAATTAATGTCTGATGATGTTAAAATCCCCTAACACTGGGATTTTGTCTTCTGGATGACTTAGGAAAAAACCCTAAAATATCCTAAATATAGAAACTGTGTGACTATCATTCCCATTGATTAAGAGTTTAAAATTCTAGTTCTGGTTTTGAAAGTAGTGAAATTCCTTAGGCACTTTTATCACAAAGTTCCTTTCAAAACTTTAACGTATGTTCTGTTCACATCTCTGGAAGGTGGCCATATACACATTACTACCCACACTGGATACAGATAAATAAATAAATAAATAAATAAATAAATATTACAATTCATTCTCCACACAGAGCATCATTCACAAAACCACAAATGAAGAACACCCAAGATGACAGAACACAGATGAATGCTAATACATAGAACTTTTGCTAGCAGTAGTCAGATTTGATATTAACACAATTCCCTCTTTTGCTATGCTCAGTATATTGAAAAGTTATTTTAACAGCCTAAATCTAATAACATCACCAGTCACAATGCATTCCAGAATCCGAGGAAAGTCATCGACTTTTTTCCCCCTCCTCAGTCATCTTCAACAACTGCCTAGACTGAACAGGACAAAATTACTTTCATTCACCAGGGGTTTCATAAATTGCTAGTACTCTAATAATTGTCAAATATCACAAGACTTCTGCTGGTATTTAAGGAAGTTTGGCTTGATATTCATGCCATTGATGAATGAAAATGCAGTTTTCAGGGACTGTTTTTAATGTGCTTTTTTGTTAGACTACTGCCACCTCACATTGACCACAAAAGAATAAGTGTAATTTAAGTTATACTCTTTACATTATGAATGCAGTTCTTGTAAGCTGGTATTAAGGTGAGTGTCTGGGGAAAATTTAAGAGTATTTAACAATTATATTTTAATAAATTCTGCACAACTGCTCTGTTATGACTCTGTAAGATCTGTTTTCCTATTTATTACTAAGATAACAATGCAACTCCTTCTACTTTTAGGGCTTGCCAGTTCTGTTGTTAAATACCATGACAGTCTGTAGATCTTGGAGAATTTCCATCCATCTTTTTCACAAGATGATGAACAGTAGCAAAGTAAAATATATAGGAAACATCAACCACCATGTCCTTGAATTTTCACATACTTATCGTATTTTTGGTATTATGTCATTCAGCATTTGGATATTTTCTTGAGAGTTTTCAGGATAGGGCTCTAGTCTCCCAAATAGCATGACATTTTGAACTAGTAAAATAAAATTTAAAGTAAGCATGTTAAGTAAGAAAAAAGTAGCAACCAGTATTTTAAGACAAAATTTTTAAATCATATATAAGTGAATAAAGAAAAATATTATTAATATCAGAGTATTTAATGAATTTATTAGTGAAAATATGCTGTACTCAACTTTAAAACAGAAATTTACCTTGAGAAGTCAAAGACTGTGATTAGCCAAGTGCATAACACAATGAGTATGAAATAAATCACTATAAAGATTAATCCAAGTAAAACCAATCAGTTATTTATTCAGAAAATAAGTTACCAGAGCACTTCACAACTAAGAGTCAATTAGAAGTTATGGTGTTGTAAAAAGATCAAGTAAATCTACAGTCTTTGAGTAACTATAATCAATTTTAGTAGAAATAATCCTTGATCAGTCACAATCAAGATTAATCAGGTAATTGTACAAGAGAACATAGCAACTAAGGAATAATAATTTAACAACAAAAAACTGTTTAGGGGAAGAAGAAAGGGGTATCTCTAGTGGTTTTTTTCTACATAA
Organism: Pardalotus punctatus; assembly: GCA_013400915.1. Taxonomy (NCBI): domain Eukaryota; kingdom Metazoa; phylum Chordata; class Aves; order Passeriformes; family Pardalotidae; genus Pardalotus; species Pardalotus punctatus. The sequence continues at coordinate 14,904 of VZTX01000280.1, read as the reverse complement.
TTTAGACAATATCCCTGCTGCCATGATTTAAATTAGGAAATTTGTTCCCAAGAGAAAAAAAGACATGGCACAAGTATTTGACTGAATGGAACAATAAGCTAAAACTGTTTTTTATCAGCTCATGAATTTACCAATGTCACTGTCTTAAAAAAAAATGGGTTTATCTATGAAAAAGAATGTGAAGTGATACGCTTTATCCTAATTGCAAATACAGAGCAGGTACTTTAACCAAAAACACAAGCAAAAAGCCCCAAAAAACAAGCAACCCTCCCCCCCCAACCCAAAACCCAAACCAAACAGAAATGCAGCAATGTTAGTCAATTAAATGGTTGCAAAATTCTGGCAAACCCTGGAGATTTGTGTGGATCAATGCAGTCATTTGTATTTCGTAAGTTTATCGAATGTTTTCTGCTCTGAAAATGAACAATATCAGATACAAACAAATTTATAGCAGGAAAATGGGTGCAGGATCTCACTCCTCCTGTACTAAAGAACAGAAAAGACATTTATTAAAAGCATCATATTACTGAGTTGCTGGCAACAGGATGGGGCTTGGGTTTCATGACCCGTCAGGTCTACCTGATTCACATGTTCCAAACAAATAAAATTTTATGTAGACCATTCTGCATCTTCTCCTCATTCCTTCTGCTTCTGGATGGATGTAACAGTTTCAATATGTTGATTTAATTTTAGGTCCTTGTCAGAATGTACAACCATATAAATATGAGTGAATTATATGATTGGTCCACACTTCATGAGTCTAAAAATTAAAATTCAATGAACAATGCTATTGAATTAAATGCAGGTGTTCAAGGACAGTCTGTCAGATATTATATGTGCTTGTAATAATGAAAGCACAAACAGGTGCTTTGTCAAACAGGTGTAGTTTGACAGTAACTTAGTGATTAATTAACAGGTTTATTTTTATAGAGTGGAATAGTATGAAACTGGTAACAGCTACTAACCAAGCGAGAAATAAGTTTTTCATGAGTAGGTTTTTTTCAGTACCCATATTTTCCAGGTCTTTAAAGGAATTTAACTGCTTTTGCCTTTAGCTGTCTTTGGGTTGAACCTATTGTCACATATCATAGAATATCTTAGTTTGGAGGGAGTTTAAAGTCATCTAGTCTAACCACCTGGAATGAGGAAGGATAATTTCAATGCCCCATCCAGTCTGACCTGGAATGTTTCCAGGGATGGGGCATCCACCACCCCTCTGGACAGCCCATGCCAGTGTTTCACCACACTCATTGTAAAAAACTTCAGCCTTACATGTAATCTAAATAGACCCTCTTTGACTTTAAAACTATTACCCCTTGACCTATTGCTACAGGCCTTACTAAAAGGTCTGTCCCCATCTTTCTTATAGGCCCCATTTAAGTACTGAAAGCCCATAAAAAGGCCTCCTTGGAGCCTTCTCCAGGCTGAACGACCCCAACTTTCTCATGGCCTAGTATTCCTCACCTAGGTCTTTCTGCTCAGCCTTTTGTGACCAAGGGGGACTTTGGTGGGACTCTGTGCAGAAATCCACAATTCAAACAGAAAATGCTCTGAATTGTCCTGTGGATCAAATATGCTCTCAGTACATGCCTCAGACATGATGACAGACATAGCAGAATTCTATTCTTTCAGTTTTGTGTGTGCAGGGACATCCAGGGATAGTCTGGTGACCATGCAGGTTTTTTCCTGTATTTCTTATGCCTGCAGTACTCACCGAGAATCTGGTGGTCCCATCAGCCAGACATCACCCCAGCCCCTCTGGCTGCCATTGCCACACGAGCTGTGGGATGCTCAGGGTGCCAGCTGCAGGTATTCTCTGGCTAAGAGCAGGGGAGCAGGTCCCAGACACTGCCTGGCTCCCAGAGCATTCCTGCCATGTCCCACTGCACAGCAAGTGCAGGAGCTCACTGCTCCCCACAGCATTTGCTGCAGCTGCTTGTTCCATCTAAACGTTAGAACAGCAACCTTAGTGTATCTTTGGTATTGGGCTGGTGGGGTCTTCTGTGATTTTAAAAAAAGAAGTGTAAAATCTGGCCTTTAGTTTTGGTCTAGGTTTCAGCTTAATCCTGACAGAAGACTGTCCCAGACTTCATGTGAAACATCAGCCACTGCAATAGGAAGAGGTTTCTGTGGTGATTTTAAAGTAGGATTATTTACCTTTATTTTTTTTTAACAATCCAATTCCTGGAAGGCAAAAGCCAACAAATTTCCCACCCAGTAGGGTGGTAATGCTGAGCTGCTCTATGCCATTCCTGCCCACTACAATAAAAAAACCCAACAAAGCAGGACACATAAGCTATCTAAAAAATAATTAAAATTGGTGGAAAGATGCCATTGTTAACAAAAGCTAATAACTCAAACTCTTAAAGGTTTCACAACCTGGTGAGTATTTCCTAGTATAGTAAATAATTAACACCAAATGTTAAACCTTACTGCATGACAAATGTAATAATATTTTAAGCAAAATAATACATCCATATTTATTTTTTTCATTGACAGAGTCAACATTATTGTGCAACAATAAAGTCAAGTATTCTGGGTAGTTAAAACTTTTGAAATATTTAGTCCCTTAGAATCATAATCTCCCCAGAAGTATATAAGTATAGCTCCAATTTCAGCTTTCATGTAGTAAAGGTTACTTATTTTGAGCATAAATAGAACCTTTGTGATTCTCTAAACAGAATGTGATCAAACCTTTTCAGCATCATTTCCCAGTTGCAAAGTAAGGTATATTTATAGAACCATAAATAACCTAAGTAATAATTTTGGTGCTTTTTTCCAGCAAATAATTACTTTTTCTTTTGACCTAACTACTGGAACTACTAAAATTTGTTTTCCAATCTTCTCCCAACATACATGTCGTTCAGACGAAAATATTAAATCACTAATGCCCAAAAATATAAAATTATTTATTTAGAAAATATTAAAACATTAAATTTATTAACATTTGTTAATATTAGAGCTATTATTGTCTGATCCTACTGAAAGTCAAATTAAATTTTCCATGCTTATAAATTTATTGCATCTAACTCTTGGCCAGCAGTAATCACAATGTACTAAACACATAATAATGAGAAGATCTCCTAAACCGCTGATTAACTCAGCACAATGCACTGGTCTGTGGACACAGAAGAGAGAGCTCAGTCTATCCAGAGCCAAATGCTGCACAGTGAATAAACCTAACTCTGCATGTGCTTAATGTGATGAGAAATGTCTTTTCACTGTGAGTCATCTCCATCAGTCATTGAGTAGTGAGGCAGACTAATCAGTGCTTACTTGTAAAAACGTGCTGATTTTGTCAGTGTTTTGGGGGAGAACTTTTATTTCTGTAACACACAGTATACGTCTTCAAATGCAATTTTGATGTAGCTGAGCAAAATATCTCTGGCGATAGGACATCTCCATGGCCTTTGCCTTCTGCTTGTAATGACTAAAGTCAGCAATAAAAAACCTGTATTTTTATAGGTAGGCAAATATTTCCAGTCGCACTGAGTCAACACTTCTAATGATAATAAGACAGGTCAAGTTGTGGTTGTGCTAAGGAAGATTTCCTGTCTGACCATCCCAGAGCCACTCTGGCAGTCACACTCACACCACCTGAGCTGGGATGTAGCCACCTTGGCAGGGGTGGCTCCAGTGACTGATGGGTCCCTGCTTGACTCTCTGCACACCCCATTCTCACATAGACCAGGTTTCCTTACTGGCTCAACCCTGGATTACCCAAAGCGATATCTCAGACTTCTTGATCCTTAAAATAATTGAATCATGGTACGATAACAAAAATGAGAGCTTGAGCTGAGCACCCTCAAGAAGTGGCACTGAACAAAGGACCCCTATATTTTTATACCCTCCCAGTGTAAGTGTGGGAAAATCTGGGGTCTTCCAGCTGAGTCCTCTGCTCCTGCTGTGTCTCTGTGTCCCACCACCTGGCTGGGCACAGGGAGCTGTGCTCTGCCTCGCAAAGCTCGGCACCAGTTCACAGCCTCTTGCCTTGGGCTTCTGTCCTCCAGAGCTGTCTGCAGCTCACACTTCGCTGGCACACTTCGCTATCTGCACTAAATGGATTCCACAACAGCTGTGGAGTTTTGTTGCTCCTTCTTTCTTATAATAAGGCATCAAGTTGCCTCTGAAGGCTGTGACATACTTTAGCTCTTTGTTCTTGGAACAATATCCACAACAGGGTTGTTCTGGTCATGACAGCCAAGATGGAGCCCTACTATTCAGTGGAGCCTTAGATATATACAAAAATTTCACTGAAATGGAAAATGTAGCTGTGTAATTTCAAAGGAAAAATCAACAAGTTCCAATTCATATTCTTTTTGTATTAACCTTCCCTTTCATTCACTATCCCTGAGGTCCTTCCAGAACATTATAGATCACAGAGCTGTTAAGGTCATTGACCTGTTGTAATGAATCCAGATGAGCACCACAGAGACGATCAGGGTACTGGAACACCTCTCCTACGAAGACAGGCTGAGAGACTTGGGGCAGTTCAGACTGAAGAAGAGAAGAATTTGGGGAAACCTTAGAGCAGCTTCGCAGTACCTACAGGAGGCTTACAAAAAGGCTGGAGAGGGACTTTTCACAAGGGCATGCAGTGTTAGTACAAGGGGAAATGGTCCTGTGCTGAAGCAGGGCAAGTTTAGATTAGATGTTAGGAGGAAATTCTTTACTATAAATCAAAAAGGTTTGCCCAGAGAAGTTGTGGACTCCCCATCCCTGGAGGTATTCAAGACCAGGCTGGCTGGGTCTCTGAGTAACCTAGTCTTGTGAAAAGTGTCCCTGCCCATGGTGGAGGGCTTGGAACTTTAAGGTCCCTTTCAACCCAAACCATTCTGTGATTCTATGATTTTAAAGTGAACAGTTGAAGCAGGCTCTGTTTTCTCTATCTGGTAATGGGAACTACACAAAAAATGCAGCTTCCCTGCTTTTCTTTTTCCTCAGAAATCCTAGAATTCATATTTCATTGCTGTGTTTCCACATTTTGTAAAAGTGAATCATCTAACATGCTGCTCCTAGTCAAAACTCATAAATAAGTACCAAGTGAATGTTTCTTACATTCCAATCAAAATAGTGCAAGTTCTCGTGATATACAGTACGTGAAATCTACATATTAAAAAAAAAAATGTTACTGGGCAAGAACATTAGGAAATAAAATTTGTTAGGAAAAAAAACAACACAAAAACAAAGGCAGAAGACAAAATTTTATTAATATGAGCAGACATGGCAGATAAAAGAATTCTGTATGTATAGAGACAAAGATTTCTATCCTGGGCCACCCTAGCAGTAATAGAGAAATACAGTATTATAGATCAGAAGGTTTGATAGAGTTCAAACTGACTTAAATGCTTTTGATATCCTGAGCTGAGTTGGGCTCCAAAGTAATTTTGGCAGTTTTGAAAAACTTAACCATTTGCACAAAGACTTTGAGAACTGGCTGATGATTCAGTTTTCTTTACTTCTAAGTTCATAGTTTGAGATACATAATGGAAATCTCCTGAAAGCTCTGAACACATTCCTTTGAAGCCAGGCCTTCTTGTGATATTTTACCTTCATGGATGGTTACTGCCAACAAATCCACTAGTCACTGTTTTCAAACACAGATTATAAAGCCAAATATTTTCTTTCCCATATTCACTCCATGCTCCTGCATTACACCAAGGAAACAAAGAAATAAATTATGTTTTACTATCTCAAGCCAAAAGAAGTACAAACAGTTGAGAATATGCAACTAAATAATCCTTATTCCTGTTTCCTACGTGCTTAATATATCCCAGAACAATAACAATAAATTTTAAACCACCCCCTCCCAAAATGCAATAAAATTTAGTTTTCAAGAATGAAAATATATTTCTTTGACAAGTTTTAGAATTATAGTTACTCTACACTGCCAAAATTACACAAAATAAATACAATTTGTTTGCAAAATAAAACAATAATTAATGGAAATAAAACTCAATGAGTAAAATAAGAAGGCTCTGATCTATACATGGATTTGAGCCCTTTACTTCTCTTAGCAATGACTTCACTTTGCCATGCAAATCAGCATTAATGGTCAACATTAAACATCATTCCATGAAAAGATACCAAAACTCTTAAAAAATGATTTTTCAATGTATTTACATCTGTTTTTAAAGTTGAAAGCTAATTCTTGGGAAATTTTTAAAAGTTGGATTAAGTTGGTTTCATGCCAGTTATTACTCAAGCAGATATTGGGACATGGGAATTCCTTGCTTTCCAGGTGATCCTCTCATGTACTTCAAAGTGTGAAAATTTAAGGCTGTAAATACATAAAAAGCAGGATTAAAGAAAACATTTAGTTTATCAAGTAAAACTACCTTATATTAAAGGCTATTTTAATCTATAAAATGAACAATGTTCTCCTGAATGTTCAATAGGCTAAATACTCCCTGGCTCTACCAGGAACGTTTTTCTGATACAATTAATATTAAAACAGCTGTGCACTGGCATTGCTATTGTGAAATGAATTGTGGTATTTGCTCTGTTATTGACTTTCTTTTCTTGCTTTGATCATCCTTTGCCCTTTCTAATTGATTAACTGTCTCCTTATTGCAAGAGTTCCCACAGACTTTGCTTAAAATCTTGGGCAAAGAAACATGTTCACTAATCGGGTCCTCAGAAGCAGATTTAGAGCACTGATTAAAAGCAACTGGACCATCTCACCTTTTAAAGCTATGATTACTCAGTAACTTGGACAAGCAGCTTCCCCTCTGATTCCTGCTGAAGGTTAATCAGGACTTATTGGCTTCCTGATGGCTGATTTATCTCTATCAAAATAGCTTACAATGGAGACCTTTAACAGTAAATTTTTCTCTTAAACAGGGTGGCCTATATGCATGCTTCACAAATTCCTTAATGTTTGGTGCCACTGCCCTCTTGACTGCCCAGATGGTCAGCACGCATCGGGAACCTGCGTGCCTCGGCGGAAACCGCTTTTTATGTCCTTTGTCATCCAGAGGTCAGCTCCTGCTCACAAGCCGGGAGCCGTTCCCAGAGACCCCAGCTGGGTCTGGCAGCAGGCGATAACTTTGTAGGGACACCGCGGAGGTAAAGGAGACAGGAAGGGTCGGTTACCATGGAAACCAAGCCTTTATTCCCCAGGGGGAGAACAATGACACGATGGGGGGTGGCAAAAGAACAAAGAAATTGCCTTTTCAGAGGGTTTTAAGGGGAGCAGAATGGGGAAGTCCAAGGGGAGGAACAACAGATTGGCCAATGAGGAAGGATTACATAACCACAAGTATCCAATAGAATGAAACAAGGGGAGGGGTAAATTTAAACGAACCAATGGGGGTACAGAGAACAAAGAACTTTCCAAACCTAATACATATGAAATAACTGGGAGGGGAAAGGGGTGTAAACTAGGAGAGGAAAGGGGAGTAACCAAAGCTTTGAAGGACAATTTAAGAGGTGGGAAATGTGGGGAATTCCCCAGCCTCGCCTTCCTCCTTCCCCTCAGGTTCACTGTCCTGAGAGGGGAAAATCCGCCCAACTGATCCCATTGATCTTCACAGAGAAAGCAGATTGGGTCACTGCCACAGTTGGGTACATAACATATACAGGTAAATCAGAGATTATCAATCACTTTCTACTACTTTGAGTGATAGACCAATGAAACACAACACAAAAATAATTTCATTTATTACTTTGATGTTCTTTTTTGAAATGATGAAATGGAAGTTAATTTTACTATTCTTTTATATAACAAGTATATACATCATGTGGGTTACTGAAATTTGATAATTCCTAATTATACTTCTTTGAGTTTATATTGAATTTTATCCCTTTTTTTGGTGTTTATATAACTAAACACTACATATAGTGCATTTGACAACATGGGAGTTTTGGTTAATTAAGTTACCAGGAAAAAATAAAATACTTGGTTGGAGACAAAGAGTTTTTGCAGAAGGTTAATTTTTTTTTCATCTAAAAACTGTCCTTAAAAAGGCAATTAGGTTTTTTGCTGTTATGTAGTTTGCATATTATTTAGCTTCAACAATTGAAAGGAGGTGTCTTTTGTAATTGTAACAGTGATCCTTCTTTGCAGCTTGTACAGAACAAGTCAAACTGATTGTCCTTTCCTACTCTTTTCCTATGAGATGATATTTAAGGCTCTAATGTTTGATACAGTAACATCTGATTTTTTTTACCATGGTGCTGGAAAATATTCGGTTGTAAAAGACTTTCATACATTTTACTAGTTTTTTTTTATCCAAAAGAGAAGTCACAGGTAATAAAATTTTATCAGATTTTGGCTCATACTGTAGCTCTTCCTTTGTCAGCACCAATTTTACAGTGTCCACCGAAACTGGCCATTGCAGTCCAGCCATGAGCTCATGAACACTGATTTGTAGATGCATGTAAATACATCAACTTTCAAATAAATTGTCCTGATCCCTTACTCTTTGCCTACTATCACTTGTCTATCTGGGTTAAATCCAAATGAGGTGTAAGAAAATTGTTTCTCATGCTACCAGAAAACAGCAGGACAGGCAGGGCAGGGCTACATTTATGCTTAAAAGAAAGGAAATTCCTGCCTGAGAAGGAAAACAGCAGTGCAGGAAGCTCAGTGTGTTCTTGACTACCTTAATTTCTGCTGGGAAACTGTGCCAGGTATGGCTGCACTTACAAATGCAGAGAGAGCACTTCAGTCCTAATCTTATGGTTGCTAAAAACTATCTCTTCCTATTCAGATAAAAACTTCTCTTATGCAGCCCAAGCTAAGCATATCTGATTTCTGATGAATTTACCTCTCCAGTAATAGTACAGAGAATAGGAACCCATCAATGTATTACTGAACTGCTGGACTAATAGATCTATAGAAATGTGCATTTCTATGTAAGTATAATGAATGTCATACATATAAGTCTAAATCTTCCTTATTTTGAAGTAGAAAGCTGTAAACATAAAACACATGGATAATTTGGAAATAGAACACCCATAGACTTAATGGGATTTTCTTCATAGATTCTTGCATTCCTGTGTGATCATCAGACAGCATTTCAAAATAAAAAGATATTTTCTCTTTATTGCCAGAGTCTCTGTCACTCTGGCACTGTATGAGGGATAAAATCCTGCCAACCCAACATGAATGTAAAACAGAACATGCACTTACCAGAGCAGATTTCAGACACTGGTTTCTAGATCTTATTCAGGCTTCCTTAAAATGGCAGCTTTGGATTTAAGAATCTGAATTTGCATAAATACATACATTTAGATCTATCCCTGAAATTTCACTTGTAGAAAAATAGCACCTATACTTCCCTGGAAATATAGTGCATGTTTCACAGCTGTGTTGTAAGACACATATGTGCAATATTCACTTGCAACTGTAAACTTTTTCAGATCAATCTATAAGAAGTTGTTTGAAAAAGTGCACTATTTATTCATTAGGCAATACATTTTTATTTTTAAAAAAATTGTAAGAAGTAAAGAATTATTTTTTTTCTATCAAGTTTCCTTGAAACCCTTACAGATTTTCTTCTAGTCAGTCAGGGACACCATGTACAGCAATTTCACTAGTAAAAGGGAAATAAAAAAGGTATGCCTACAATAAACCTGATTCTACTTCAGTTACAATAAGTAAGAGCTTGCTTTCTTTTTCACTTGTTGGAGAGCATATAAAGTATGCTGGTTCTCAATTTCCATGCACCTTGTTCCCATGGAAATTGGACTACAATAAACATTCATCATGTAATTTTAGAGCATTTTACCCATATAGCATTATCTGCTGTGTGGCTCATTGTAATGTTTTGAATTTTAAGCAAACTAAGCAAGCTGGAAAAAGTACTTTAAGAAAAGCTGGAGGGGCAAAAAGAAGTATGAAAGATGATCTCTGAGGTACTAATTCATAAAATTAAGCTCAGTTATTGAACTACTCAGAAGAAGATAAAGGGTAAGGTTCTCTCACTGTGTCTTCGTTTGAAGACAGGTGTCTGCTAAGGAAGGTGTAAAACGTCCCGTAAAACCCACAAATGTGAACCCCCTTCCCTCCAAATTATTATACCTTTGAAATCAAGGGCTTTCAGGCAAAGATATGGGGAAAGGAATAACAGTTCTTTACTAGTATCTATGGCAAGGCAAACAATCAATAACAACAGTAGCAATAACAAACAAACAAACAAAAACCAGAANGCAGTGCTCCCACAGGGAGAGTGCGGGGCGGCGGCTGCCGGCCCCCTTGGGCAGAAAACTGCCGGCACAGCCAGGGGGATGCACCCTCCAGGAAAACGTCCCCTTCCCAGACGAAAGTTCACTCACCAACGCGAAGCAAAGCAGCGCAGATCCGAAGGAACTTTTCTGCCGCTGGTAACTAAGGAGCTCTGTTCCCACTTCTGCCTCCTCAGCTGCCCATGGTCAGAGTGCCTATCTGATGACCACCTCTGCTCTTCCCTCACCACGCCCAGCTAGCCCTTTTGTCCTTTACAAAAGAAGTTAACGGTCCTTAAGTATCCAGTCATTAGTAACCTAGCAACAGGGAAGGGGAAAAAATTCCACACCTCTCAACCTCCAACACACTGTTAAGTTTGTACTCAAAGCAATCAGACATAAACCATAGGATAAAATTGTAATTGGTACGGCCTGAGAGTGAGCATAAATCAAGTAATTCACTCTTCATGGAGTAAATTTTAAATATTCCCTCAAAGCTTTCAACAAAAGCAGTTTCCAAAAGAATGTTAATCATTTGACTAAATATTTTTTGTGCAAAGATGCTTGTCTCATTTTGATAGAAGCAATTCCCACTTTCAGTTTCTGTTTATCCACTTCTCTGTCTGAAATGACTGAAACAGCTTCTATCAATGCTTTTTATTTTTCAGCTCCTCAGAAAATGGGAAAAGTTAAAAAGGTCAAAGTTCCTTTTGGTTTCTGGAAAAAAGTATTTTTAAAAGAATAAAAATATTTATCATTTCAAAACTTATGCTTTTAGAAATTACTTTATCAGAATTATTCAAAGCTCAAAAATATGCCGTTGCAAAATTACTCTCTTCTCTGTTATAGTTTCGATCACAGTTAATTACTGATACATTATAGAATTATTCCCCTGCATTATTTTCCCTAAAATAATTGTTCAAGATAGGAAATTGTAGTCAAAAGACTTGGCTACCTCAGCTTCTGCTTAGGCTGTCTATGGAAATGTGTATGACTGGAACATGAATTTATTAATTTGCTTTAGCCCACCCAAGTTTTCCTACGCTTAAATTTGTTAACTTCTGCAGGCAAACACTGGCATGAAAAATTATTACAGGATTGAGTCCACTCTTCATCTCTGTTATACCTCAGGGGTGAATCTCAACCCTTCTGACTATTTTACTGATACTTTATTGCCCTTTTAGCTGCCTCATCACAAGGCATTTTCTCTGGAGAGCACAAACTATCATTGCACCCTCACCAAAATACAGTAGCTTCATCTGGGATGTGGATCCAGCCCTGTGTTTTCCAAAAAGATTCATTTCTGTGTTTCAAATACACAATGAAATGCAGAGATGGAACCTTTCCTCATAGCCCAGGCTCTGGCTTGGCCACAGTTGCTACAGTCACCCGAGACTCTTTTTCTTTACGAAACTGGGCTGGATTACTTTTACAGAATCATAGAATGGTTTGGTTTGGAAGGGATCTACCTTAAAGGTTTCCTAGTTCCAACTCTTGCTGCCGTAGGGGGACTTTGCGTTAGATCAGGTTGGTCATGGTCCCATTCAACCTGGCCTTGAACACTGCCTTGAACGCTTTCAAAGAGTATTTCTAAAATACACTAGAACAGCCTGTGTGTTTGTCTGGGTGCTCCTGCTGCCTATTTAGACAAATGTTTGAATTCAGCCAGCTGTCCCTTTTGGCCAAGACCCTTCCTAGCTGCCAGACATCTGTCACAAAAATCCTGAAACAACTTCTGCCCTCCTAATTGGGTTACTTAAACAATGTGCTTTACCATTTTCTTCCCAACACAGCCTTCAAATCCTGCTCCCTTGACTTTGCCCGTTTCTAGCACAAATGTTGCTGCCTGACAGCAGAGTCTCCAGCTGATGGGCGTTTGGCCATTCTTCCTCCCTCCCCTTGTCCCTCGTCACATTTTCTCCCACCTCTGAGCTGTCACTACCTTTCCCTAAGCTGTACCAGGGAGAAGAGGAGAAAATTAATTGTGTCATTTTCACATAACATCCTTCCACCATCATAACCCTGGAAATGCTACCTCCTTGCAATTACAGTGAGTTTGCACTGGTGTAACTTCATTTATTTAAATAGCCCGACATCTGATTGACACATGCAAGTATGTGAGGAGAATCTTGGCCTACATCTTTGTCACTGTGAGTTATTTCAAATGTAAAAACATTATTTACCACTTCAGTTATATAAGGATAAATATAACTAGACATATTGCTGCTGTCACTTCTTCCTCAAAATACAGTATTAATGAGCTCTGACCAGACAGTTTTGGCTTGTCTCAGGTTTGTTTGGTGGAGGTTTTGGGGGCAATATGGGCATCGCTTTTTTTTTCACTACTGAAGTTTTAAATTTATTCAAACTTCAGTTACAGACTTTTTCTCAAGCAATGGCATGAAACTTTTGTTTTTCTAGAAAACTCCTTTAAAAATCTTATCTGAGGAACAGTAAAGGGGTTTTTCTGGTGTTTGCTGCATTTGTAACTGGATCCATTCAGCCCTGAGACTACAAAGTTCGTTTGTCCTTTAATGTATTCAAAATGCTGCTAAAGATAAAAGAAAACCCATTGTATACACAAAGCCTGGAATTTATTGCTAAGTGTAGATGAAAACTTCACAGTCAAAGCAAAGAAATATTATTAGTCAAGACCTGAGTTGGGGAAGAGGAAAGGAAAGGAAAGGAAAGGAAAGGAAAGGAAAGGAAAGGAAAGGAAAGGAAAGGAAAGGAAAGGAAAGGAAAGGAAAGGAAAGGAAAGGAAAGGAAAGGAAAAAAGAAATTAGTAAGAAAATTCCCCTAAAAGAAAAGACTTAATAATAAGAATGCAATTAAAATTGTTTCACTCAGGCTTCCTACTATCTGAATCTTGCTCTACTACTATACCACCTCACATCCCATGGCTGCTGGTTTCAGAGCAGGGTGGTGGCTGGGGCATTACAGCATTCTTAATATTTTGCCAGGAGGAGGATGACTTTGATACTGATTGTTTCTTTCTCCATACTGTAGAGTCCACTTGCATACTTTCGTATGCTTCCTGACCCTTGCATATTCTGCACTGATCTAAAATGCTACATTAAATCTCGATTCCCTTTATACAGAGTGTGAGTTATCCTGGACGCATGCTCTTTGTTCTCCCTTATAGCTGGTTTTGCTCATCTCCCTAAGCTGACAATTCTACAGCTGACCAGCAATGCGTTGTTCACTGGCTTAGGGGTGCAGCATCCTCTTCCACCCAAATGTTAGGATCGCCCAAATGTTAGGATGCCATGCTGTGCCTGCCCTGCATGGTATCTTGTGCCTGTATTCCAGTTTCCAATATCTTCCTCTCATCCCATCACTATCTTCTACTCTGCATCATGACACTGATTCATTCTACACAAAAAACCCCACCTACTTCTCACTAGTATTAAACTTAAAATTAGTTATAAAAAAACTATGCAAAAGAAAAACAAATTAAGTAATAACAAATTTCATTATAAAACTGCTCCAACTGATAAACAAAGTAAAATAAAACTCAGGCCAAGGAAAGCCTAGACAATGAGTCTGACAAGTCATACTTCTGAGGCCTTACAAGATTAGTACTAAGTACATCAGTCTTGCAAACATAGTTTTCTGCCAAAAAAAATGCCCAATGAAATATTGCCTACCAGTTCTACACTTTGCAGAGCAATGCAGTAAAGCACAGCACCCCAAAATACCTTTTGGGAAGTGACTGACTACATCAACATTTTAACTCATATCAAATAATATATATTACTAATGAACAGAAAGAACTGGAAATGTTAACTTGATAGCTCAACAGTTTCTCAGCATTAAGAACACTTTCTCATGTAGTCTCAATCTCAACAAAAAATACTTGAAGTTTCCTATTTTACTAGTATGCATTAACTGACCTACTTCTGTTTCTTTAGTCTGTGTATCTCATGAAAGAAAAATCATATTTTTACAGGACGAATCAAAGTCCTGTAAATGCCCTGACTTCTCTAGCTTTGTCCATAAAGGTGGGTCAGTACATGAAGATATACAGGAATTGTCTAGTATCTTTCACAGAGAAGAGCTACTCAGTTCATGTACTTAAAAATAAATCACAGTCCAAAATGTTTATTTGTAAAGATGTGGTACATAATCAACTGCTGAGTAATCTGCATCTCCAGGATTACTATCAGCAATATGATAAACTACCATACTAGACAAGTACAAAATCTTACCGAACATTTCATCCCCTCTTTTCTTGACTGCTGATTAATTATCACTTGCACAGAAAGAGCCAGAAACCTCTAGCAGCTGAACTGGGGTTCTATGCAGTGTGTATTTTAATAATTTTTTTTGCATATTAACATTTACTTGTTTTCACAGCTTCTTCTTTTCAAGATCTTTTAAAAGTTATTAGAAACACTTAAGTATAGTATAGGTAGTATACAGTTCTCTGAGTTTTGTGGCAGGAAGATATTAAGTTTTACTGGCTCTATGAATGTCTGTTGCTTCTCCTGAACTAAATAAAACCGTGAATGGACTACTAAAAAGAGGTAGAAGAGACAGGAAAAAGTGACAGGTACACAAAGGTCTTCCATTCCTTCAACAAACTGATTTTTTTTCTGGCTCAGAAGTCCTCATCCCTTTGCATCAGAGAGAAAAATTGAAGATCATGTGCTACTGAGCTGGTTATGCAAACTAATTTCTGAAAGATTTCAGGGATAGATACACCACAGTCTTGTAGCGGTGGTTCAAGCC